>LBNU01010330.1:3513-20491 GCA_014162995.1 Artemisia annua
GATCTAGGGTCAATGTACGCCTTCCAAATATGCAAATGCCCGATGTTACATGGTATGTTTAGATTAGAAGGATCGCCTACCTTGAAAATTGGGTTACCTAGGATGTATGGGGTCTCGGAGTCATCGAATAGATTCTTATGATATGCTCGCTCCTCCCTAGTTGGTAACTTATTGAAGAAGTCTTCTTCTTCTACTACTTCTTCCATATTCCTATCATCCTCTATTTCCTTAACATCATCCTTTGATTCGTTATCATTCTCACTCCTATCAATTGGTCTAATGGTCACAACGTTGACGAAGTGGACATGTTTGGATGAAGAAAGGTCTTTGATTTGGGGTCCGCTATTGGTGTTCCTAGCGTCCTTTTGTGGGGGTGATAGCACTTGGTTGTTGAGGGCTTTCAACAAGTTGTCAATTTTGTTAGTCATCTCCACTTGTTGTTGATTAAATTCGTTTGTGAATTTAGCTATACGAGCTTCTTGAGATGCCATAAAATTTGACATCAATCCTTCAAAATTGTTGGTACTTCCATAATTGTTGGAAGGATTGTTGTTGAAAATACGGTTTGAGGAGTTACCGTTGGGTTAAAACCGGTTAGGTGGGTTGGAAGAATTGTTTTAGGGTGCGTTTTGATTTGACTTCCACCTAAGGTTGGGGTGATTTTTCCATGAGGGGTTGTACGAATCTCTGTAGGGGTTTGGCTCGGGTTTGAAAGTGTACCACTTATCTCCCGCTCCGTCGGTACGCGTGGATGCGTAGTCCGCAAAAGCTTGTTCGGGGAGTTCCATGCAATCACGAGTGTCGTGGGGACCACTACATAATTCGCACGAAGAAGTGATTTTGTTCACTTGGCTTGAAGGGTTAGGGGCTTCGTAGGATTTCATGAGAAAATTGACTTGGTCTTCAAGTTCCATGATCCTACGGTCGGAAGTGCTTGAATTATTCGAAAGCAAAGATATTGCCTTGACCATTTTATTCAAATCACGGGGATCATTCCAACTTTCGTTGTCATATAGAGCAAGATCTTCTAGGAGATCCCATGATTGTTCCGCACTTAGATCACGTAGCTTGCCACCGGCCGCTTGGTCAATGGTTTGCCTCGTGTGGAGATTGATGTGGTCATAGAAGATTTGGACTTGGAGCCAAAGGTCTATGCCATGATGAGGGACTTTTTGGAGTAAGTCCTTGAATCGAGTCCATGCCTCGTAGAGGGTTTCGCCTTGGCGTTGTTGGAACGCCAAGATATCATTCCTTAGCTTGGTAGTTCTCCCCGGTGGGAAAAATTGAGCAAGGAAACGAGTTGTGAGATCGTCCCAAGAGGTGATGGATCCTGCGGGAAGTCGCTCAAGCCATTGACTAGCTTGGTCCCGTAGAGAGAATTGGAAGAGACGCAATCGGGTCGTCTCTCGAGTTGCAACATCAAGGTCTATGGAATCTACGATTTTGAGGAAATCCTTGAGATGTTGGTTTGGATCTTCGGAACGAAGTCCATGGAATGCGCATCCGCTTTGCACCAACCGGATGGTGTCGGATCGCAAGGGAGTGACATTGGCTCCTTGAGTGAGCTCAATGGTGTTTCGATAGCCAAGGTGGCTAGGTCGGGAATACTCTCCTAAGGTGCGGGGTCTAGGAGGTTGGTTTGGTTGTGGTGGGTGGTTTGGTTGAATTAGGTTGTTGGGATCAAGGATGTTACCACCTTCCATGATGGCGGATGGTAAAGATTACGAACAAAAACACGAAGAAAAAGATAGACTAAAGAAAATCCTAGAAAAAGAAAATAAAAATCTCACTAGAAAGGAATCTAGTGAGTAGACCTAAAGAAATAAAAATTCTACCTAAACAATAACTATTCCCCGGCAGCGGCGCCAAAAACTTGATGCGTGGTTTTGTGACCTTACAACAGGTTTTACCTCTCGAGGGATCTCAAGAGGCTTACAACCCCACCAGGCAGTGTACCTGACCGATGTAGTATAGGATAGTGGTAAGTACGGGGGATTGATCGTTCTCTCACAGGGAATAGTGTTCGTTAGGATAGAAAAGCTACTCTAATAGGTCTAAGGGTGGAAGGAAGATTCTTTTTGTATTTTTATATTTTTTTGAAAGCAATTAAAATCTCGGTTTTTAGAGGAAGGGCGGAATTAGTTGCTAGTCAACTAACCCAAGTTTACTACTTATGCAAATTAAAATAAAATAAATATCTAAACTATTGTGGTTGTGAAAACAATATGGAGAAAATTGTGTTTACTTAGATTTCATTACTCCCTAACTATCTTTTACCGGTTAATTGATATGTGTGTTACTTGTGTGGATGAAGGGTGTATTCCTAATAACTCATGGAGTGGCATACATATCTCTCCAATTCTATGAGCTCTTATCTCGCCCTATGCCATGCACGGCACAACCATAGGGGTTGTAAACAGTGGCTCATGCGTTAAATACTACCTTAATAGCCTAGTATGCCTTGGCTACATGTTTCCCAAGACGTTCAAGCACGTTACCATAAAGGAGGTTGGCCAGTTTTCTTGAGCCTAACATTGATGGAACAATCATCCCAACAAACAACAACACACACCAATCAACCAATAATTAATAGTTAGGTTTCATTAGATCTAAGCAAACACTAGAGAATTTAGCTACACATGTTAATTAAAAGACAAGCAAAAGAGATAATCAACCAACACATAGACATATTGATTGAATTAAAGTGAAGACTTATCTTTAATTAAGCATGAGGGTTCCAAGGGTTGGAAACCCTAAAAAGTACAGAAAATTCGTCTTTAGGGTTTGCCCTAAAAGTTCTCCACAAAGTTCCACACTAATGAATGAAAATTAGAAAACTATATATAGATTTTACACTCTGACGGCATTAGGTTATAAGGGTTGACGCCGTCAGCTCGCCGCCTATAGGTATCTCGGATGGCCTAGATCCACTTCTGACGCCGTCACCTTATAAAACCTTCTGGGCCGTCACTCTTTAACTTTACTCCTGACGACCTACTTTTCCTAACACCTGACGGCGTCAGGTGTTAAATCCTATGGCCCGTCATTTGAAAATTGGATTCCACTCTTTTGTCAAAGCTTTCTGACGGCGTCACCTTGTGACTTCTGACGCCGTCAGGTTGTAAATCTTCAACTTTTGAGACTTTGTCGTTTTCTTCACTTTTATGCTCCAAAAACGTCCGAATATGCATGTTTTCCAGAATTCCTCTCAAAAGTACCTAAAATGACAAAAGGAACGATTTAGGGCAATATTTGATCACATTTATACGAATTAGGGATTAAATGACCCCCTAAAAGCGTAACACTTTTCGTCTCATCACTTGCTATTCCATTCTCCTTACAGTATTTAGTGAATTCATTTGATGTAAATTCACCTCCTCTATCTGTTCTTAGCATTCTTAACTTCAATCTTAACTCCATTTCAATCTTCTGTCTAAATTCCTTAAATGTGTTGAATGCCTGATCTTTCGATGTTAGAAAGTAGGCCCACATGAAACGTGTACAGTCATCTACTAATAAGAAGATGAGCTTCTTTCCAGAATGTGTGGCTGGACTTATGGGACCACAAAGATCTCCATATACTAAGTCCAATGGGTTCTTGGATCTGAATTTAGCTTGATTCAGAAATGGTGTTCTACTGTGTTTTCCTAATAAACATGCATCACATATTTGTCCTGCATGGTTTATTCTTGGTATTCCTTCCACTAGACCCTTTCTTGTCATCTTGTTGATGTCGTCAAAGTTCAGATGACCAAATCTAGCGTGCCATAACCATGCTTGGTTATCTACATTTGCTAAGAGGCATATAGGTGCTTCTATCTGTACTCTAATACTGTAAAGTCGATTCTTAGATCTTTCTACCTTCATCAACAACTTCTTACTCTTATCATACAAAGTCAGCTTGTTTCCATCCATGATGATTTTACAACCTATCTCAGTAAGTTGTCCTAGACTAAGTATGTTGCTCTTGAGGTTTGGAATGTAGTAAACTTCTGAAACTATCTTTTGTTCTTTGTTTCTACATCCTAGTAATATAGAATCTCTACCCTTTATCTCTACGTACGATCCATCTCCAAAACGAACGCGTCCAGTGATGCTTTCGTCAATATCCTTAAAATGACTCTTAGTTCCCGTCATATGGTTGCTTGCACCATTATCTAAGTACCATATGCTAGCATCTGTTGTAGCATATTTTCCGGGTTGTATTTGTCCTTCATTCAATAGAACTTCTTCGTGTGTAGTCATTAATAGTGATGGTTCATCGTCTTCTAAGATAAGGTTTGATTGTTCCTGAGTTGTTGGTGGACTTCTACAGTCTCTCTTAAAATGTCCATGTTTCCCGCAATTGAAACATTTTCCTTTCTTCTTATTCCACTCACCTTTATTCTTATTTGATTTATCATTGTGAGTTGAATTTTCTCCATTCGAGTTTTCTCTATTCCCTTATTTTGCCAGTTTCCTCGCGAGTAGTTTGATCTACCCCTATATTTGTTAAATCGTTTCTTATTTCTAGAGTGTTCGCCTTGTGCGAATAATAAGTTGTCCTGGCTTTCTACTTGTTCTCCCTTTCGGAGTTTTATCCTTTCCTCGAATGCCTTAAGTTTTCCAGTGATCTCATCTAAGGTAATATCGTTTAGATCACTTGTTTGTTCTATGGATGCTACTATCTGAATGAATCTATCTGGTGTGGAGTCTAATAGTTTTCGTACTAAAAGTGATTCATCCATGGTTTTTCCTAATTCTTTTGCCTTCGTGGCATAACCATTTAGTTTGTTCGTAAATACATCCACCGTTTCATCCTCCTTCATTTGAAGGGCATTAAATCCAATCATTAGTGATTGTAATCGTGCCTGTTGCACTCTATCTTCTCCAACGTGTCTTTTCCTTAATGATTCCCATAATTCTTTTGCAGTTTTACAACTTTCTACTTGTAATATCACATCTTCGGTCAACGCTTGATATAGGAGGGCAATAGTTGCCTTATCCTTCTTTTCATCTACTTGCGTGTTATCCTTAGGTTCTATAGTTTCCCATAAACCATGTGCCTCTAGTATAACCTTAATTTGTATTGCCCAAACAGTGTAGTTTGTGGTTTTGAGTTTAGGGCATTGGTATTGTGCAATAGGTGTTATGGGTTTCACTACAGTGTTATTATTGGTATTCGTGTCGTCACCGGGCATCTTGTATGTGTTTACAATCTTCACTTTCTAATTGTTATGGGAATTCTAACCAGTATGGTATATCTTACTACTACAGGAACAGAAAAAGTTATCCGGGAATCCTAGTAATACGGGATCAATAAATAGTTCTCAGAATTTCCTAATAGTATGAAATATATAACTATACTATCTAAAGTATGATTGAAATCCAAGTAATGAAATTTTTGACCTCGTTTGTTGTGTCAAAACACAATTGTGTTCCTACTTGTGTGTCGATACTTTGAGTATATCAATCACGTTCTTTTCTTTCCTCGTCTCCTATCCAAAACAATTTGTTTGTATTGTTGTTTGTCGAATACCAACCAAAGTTACTTCTACTTTCACCACACTTCACGTTGTTCTCTCTTTGTCCACTTGGTTTCCAACTTTCGTGCCCTAGACCTTTTCTTTCTTCTTTTTGTCTCGGCAACTAACTCCAAATGCACCCTTAGTGTTGTTTGGCCACAATCAAAACTTGTGTTTGTTGTTGTTTGTTCTCGTCCAAGTCTTTGCCAAAATACCCCATGGTATTTATTTACCAAAGCAATTTAATTTGCTTTTCTTCTTAATACCCGCGGTACTAAAAATCCCACGACTAAAACAATAGGTTTTGTTTGTCGTTCCTTGCTGTTGCTTGTTTCCTCGTCCAACGTCGTACCACAATACCCTTATATCTTTAAAATCCACACCTTGTTCCTCAACAACCCTCAATACCCGTCGGTATTCAACAATAACGACTGATCAGCCCGTCCGTGTTCTCTTTGTTGTTGTTCTCGTATTGCTAAACGCTCCTTCAAAACAATCCTTGATTGTTTGCTTCTTCTTTTCTCTTGGTATACCCTTATAATTACAAGCAACGCCTTCTTTTCCTTCTTGTGTATCTCGGTAATATATACACAAGTTTCTTCTTTTGACGTCTTCGTTCTTTCTCCTTGTTGCATTGTGAAGCAACAGATTTCCTTCTCCTTCTTTTGTTGTCGTGTGCAAGGCACCAACAAAAGTCTCTAACAAATTTGTTTTCTTTCTTTTTTGGTTTTGTTGTCGCGTACAAAGAATCACAACAAAACAGGCCACCACTTCGTTTGGTGTCCTCCCGTTTGAAAATTCGACACTAGATAAGTTGTATACAACTTTCTTGTGTCCCTAAGTTATCTAGGCAGCGTATCTATTGATTATACGTCGCGTGTTTGTTTCTGAAACCCGAAGTTTCAGCGTGTTCTTTTGGTTTCTGTTTGTTTTTGTCTCGTTAACAAAAAAAGTTCTGGGTTTTGATGTTTGTAACGAGTGGTGTAACAAGGCTCTTGATGCCAAATGTTGGTCCCTAACGTGCGTGTGTGTGAGTCGAAATCTGTTTTGCAAACAAGTATAAAAACTAGATAACTTTATTATTTCGTCTAACCAAAGTATGTTACAGATTTGTACATATATATATATGACACGAAAGGGTGCGACCTGAAACTTTGTGTCTGCTCGAAATGGCATGAACCAAATGTCACAACCATTCGCTAGTTTTCAGAAATTAACTAACTTAACTAATATAACTAACTTAACCGCTTGGCGGTTATTAACTTTCTAATGAACACGTTTAGTCCTTCAAGTTTCTGTAAAGCAATATCGAGATTATTAACTTGGTTCACAAAACATGGCTGCTATATAAAATACATAGACTAATAATAAAATAACTAAGATATTGACATGAATTAAGAGAGAATTTGATCTTATAAAGTCCAACAATTATCAATGAAAGACGGAAATTAATAGTACAAGGCAAAGTTTTTTGGATTCGCATAAGGAATTGGATGCTTGGTTACCAAATTTTCAAGAAGATATCCAAGACGATCTTTCCTCTGATGAGGAATCACAAGAAGATGATGTAGCCAATAAACCTGATAGTGACGTTGATAGAGTTTCAGAATCGAGTTTCATGCATGAAAATGATTTTGTTCATGAAGATGTCAATTGCAGCAAAACAGGAGAGGTAGGAATACATTTAGAAGACCCTTTTAATATTTATGGTATATTGGATGGGCAACAGAATAAGGATTGTCACCAATGTAGTGAAGAACCGAAATACCCTCCTGGTGTTACACCAGTTATCGATAAACAAGAAAATAAAGAGGAAGAAATTATCCAAGATACTAATGAACGTGTTCAATCTCTCTCAAGCAAGCTCAAAGACCGATGTATGAACCGTGGATTTTCATCACAACATAGTATGAACTCTCACTCACTGGAAAGTAAGGTAGGCGGATCTATTTTAGATTTAATGGATGAATTGGTTATGGTTGGCCAAACCATGGGTTACAATATGGAAGGCTGTGTTAAAAATCTTGAGACAATTATTGGCTCACAAGGAGATTTTGACGTTGTTAGATGAATTTTTTGTCTTTAAATATTCAAGGCCTTAGAAACAAGGCTAAAAGGAGTTGGATTAAGGAGTTATGTCAGAAACATAGAACTAATTTTGTCACTATTCAAGAAACTAAAGCGGAGAATATTGATTTACGTTCCATTAGAGATTTGTGGGGAAATCTGATATTTGATCATGTTGTTGGGCCTTCAGTTGGTTGCTCAGGAGGTATCATTTGTGTTTGGGATCCAAAAATTTAAAGAACATGTCTCTATTTGTGATTTTTTTGGTTGCTTTGATGGGCACTTGAGCTCCAACTTCTTCTAAGCTTCTTATTATCTCCGTTTATGCTCCTCAAGAGTTGAATGAAAGGAGTGATTTTTGGGGTTATCTTCATATGCTAATGGATAGGTGGGAAGGTGATACCGTGATTATGGGTGTACGTTCGAAACAGGAAAGGTTTGGCTCTACGTTTAATCGGCAAGGGGCTAATGCTTTTAACAATTTTATTTCTTTGGCAGGTTTTATTGACCTTCCACTAGAAGGTTAGGCTTTCACATGGGCTCATAAGTCGGCTTCTAAGATGAGTAAATTAGATCGTTTTCTTATTTCAGAAGGGTTATTGGAGTTATTTCCGCATTTATCTGCTCTATGTTTGGTTAGACATTTATCCGATCATCGTCCCATACTTATGCGGGAAACGAATTATGACTATGGCCCTTCTCCTTTTCGGTTTTTTCATTCTTGGTTTGCTATGGAGGGTTTCGATTCTTTTGTGGAAAATACTTGGAAATCCTTAAATATTGTTGAGTCAAATGGTTTGATTCAGTTGAAGAAAAAGCTGCAGGCTCTCAAGATTGCTATCAAGGTTTGGTCGAAAGAGGCTAAAAAAAGGTCTAATGATAGGAAGATTAAAATTCAACATAATCTCTCGGAAGTTGATAAGATTATTGATCAAGGCAAGAGCAATGATGAGATTCTTAATAAAAGAATCACGCTTCTTAATGAACTTCAGGATCTTAACTCTAAGAATGCCATTGAGATTTCTCAAAAAGCCTAAATTCGATGGTCCATTGAAGGCGATGAACACTCAAAATAACGATATTATTAATAAAAAGAGATCTCAACTTGCCATTCGTGGGACTCTAGTTAATGGTGAATGGATTTCTGATCCATATAGAGTTAAACATGAATTTTTTAATCATTTTAAGAAGCAATTTTCGCCCCCACAAACTCCTCGTATCAGCTTCGATTTTACCTTTCCAACTCGGTTATCTTCTGATCAAGTCGAAGATTTGGAGCGCACTGTTACTTACGACGAAGTCAAGAGGGCTGTTTGGGATTGTGGCACCAATAAATCTCTTGGTCCAGACGGATTTTCTTTTGAATTTTATCGTAAGTATTGGACAACAATTGATCAAGATGTGTTTCAAGCTGTTAGTGATTTTTTCGTGAATGGGCACTTCCCTAGAGGATGTAACTCTTCTTTTATAGCTCTTATTCCAAGATCCAAGATGCCAAATTTGTGAAAGACTTTGTCCTATAAGTCTTATTGGGAGCGTTTACAAAATCATAGCCAAAATTTTGGCTAACAGATTATGTCTCGTTCTGCCTTATCTCATAAGTGATGTTCAATCGGCTTTTGTTTCTAATCGTCAAATTCTCGATGGGCCTTTCATTCTTAACGAAATTTTATCTCGGTGCAAGTTTAAAAATACAAACGGGATGATTTTTAAGGTGGACTTTGAAAAGGCTTTTGACTCGGTGAAATGGACTACTTGGATGAAACTCTAAAGGCCTTTGGTTTTGGCTCGAAATGGTGTAAATGGATTATTAGTTGTCTTAATAACGCCATGGGCTCGGTGCTTGTTAATGGTAGTCCTACTTCGGAATTCCAATTCTATAAAGGCTTAAAGCAAGGAGATCCCATCTCTCCTTTTCTCTTCATTTTGATTATGAAACTCTTCACCTCTCTTTTAAGAGTCCTAAACGCCGGCCTCTATAAAGGTATTTCTCTAAGTAATTCATTCACGATCTCTCATTTGTTTTACGCCGATGACGTAGTTTTTATTGGTGAATGGAATAACAATAACATTCAAACATTATTGAGTGTTTTGAAGTGTTTCTACTTAGCATCAGGCCTTAAAATTAATCTTCATAAAAGCAAACTGATGGGGGTTGGTGTTAGCTCGAATGTAGTTGATGTTGGAATTATAATGAAAAAACAATAGTTGAAGTTAGAGTGTCAAATGAAGGGCTGCAAGTTTCTGTGTTTTTGGGCTGCAAGTCGACACACTACAAGAAGAATCAGAAGGCAGTTAGATAGTTAAAGTTATAGTTTAGTTAGAAATTGTAAATTAGAATAGTTTAGTATGTATTATGTAAAGTTTGGAATTCTGTAAACCGGTATTGGGCTGGGTCAAAAAAAGAAACGGTTAAAAGGTAGGGTTATAACGTTTAGTTTGGTTTGTGAAACGGTGTTACTCTTTTCTGTGGTGCCGTTTCAATTAGTATATATAGAGTAGGATTCTGTAATCAACATTCAACCCTATACGTTTATATATCATATTTACTTAGAAGGGTTCAACCCATTTTCTTTGTTTCCTAGTATGTATTCTTGAATAATGATTGATACAAGCATGCTGTTGTTTGATAAGAATTCAAGATGCAATACCTGTGCAACATTGGTATCAGAGCGAGGGTAGAAGATTACAAGTTTTTTTTCAAGAAGATCAAAAGACAAAGAAGGGAAAAGACACCAACAGGGAACACCAGGGGTGTGATCCGATTTTTACAAAGGAAGAAGAACACCAGGGGTGTGTTGTTGCTGGTTCGAAAAAACAGAAGAAGATCGAATCAGAGAAAGAAAAAGAAGAAACCGTGGGCATACCGGCGAATCAAGGAGAGACAGAGAAGAGTTTTGATTTAGAGGAATCAATTGAGAGAAGAACCNATTTTGGTTTTGGCTCGAAATGGTGTAAATGGATTATTAGTTGTCTTAATAACGCCATGGGCTCGGTGCTTGTTAATGGTAGTCCTACTTCGGAATTCCAATTCTATAAAGGCTTAAAGCAAGGAGATCCCATCTCTCCTTTTCTCTTCATTTTGATTATGGAAACTCTTCACCTCTCTTTTAAGAGTCCTAAACGCCGGCCTCTATAAAGGTATTTCTCTAAGTAATTCATTCACGATCTCTCATTTGTTTGACGCCGATGACGTAGTTTTTATTGGTGAATGGAATAACAATAACATTCAAACATTATTGAGTGTTTTGAAGTGTTTCTACTTAGCATCAGGCCTTAAAATTAATTTTCATCAAAGCAAACTGATGGGGGTTGGTGTTAGCTCGAATGTAGTTGATGTTGGAATTATAATGACAAAACAATAGTTGAAGTTAGAGTGTCAAATGAAGGGCTGCAAGTTTCTGTGTTTTTGGGCTGCAAGTCGACACACTACAAGAAGAATCAGAAGGCAGTTAGATAGTTAAAGTTATAGTTTAGTTAGAAATTGTAAATTAGAATAGTTTAGTATCTATTATGTAAAGTTTGGAATTCTGTAAACCGGTATTGGGCTGGGTCCAAAAAAGAAACGGTTAAAAGGTAGGGTTATAACGTTTAGTTTGGTTTGTGAAACGGTGTCACACCCCGCCAAGGCGGAAACGCGAGTGTGTAACTTCATGGATATCATCACAACACATGGTGTCTAATAGAGACATACTACAATGCACATAAATAGAGCAAAGTACAAATACGAAGTGTTGTAACAATACCCCAAGATAAAATAACCAAATCAAAATCCAAAGGTATCTTCAATAGATATGAAAGTACCAAAAGAAAAACATAAACGTATCACAACCAAGTTCAAATAGAGTCAAATCAAAACATAAATAAAGTCTTCGAATGCAACTAAGTCTTGCCTAATTGCTGCTCTCAACTTTAGCCTTAGAATGCTCACCTGAAAATGATGCTTAAAACGTCAACATAATGTTGGTGAGATTCATAGGTTTAAGACACACATACACTCTCAAGGCAACCAGTTCACTGTGATTATAAAATATAGCTGGACGAATAAATATAGTTATCATATAAGCTAACATGTAATCACACAAGATAAAGGCAACCAATGGGACGGAACGTGTCCCCCGATCCAATATAGACATCAATTAGGTCGCATACGCGAGCAATAGGACAAAACATCCTCCCAATTGAGTCTCTGATATGCATGCCTGATAATTCCCGATAATACACGATAATCACAACATATAACCATCTCATCATAATAGCCATCATATCATAATAACCATCACATATAGCATACATACGATAACATTATAAGTCCAAGCTTTTAAACCACACATAATCACAGTAACTCAAATCATTTAAGACAAGCATCATTCACATCCCAAGTTTAAAACAAAGTAAAAAGTATGGGACTATGAACTCACCTCAACTTCACAGCTTCCAACAAATAACAATCACAAACCTATACAACACAAATAAGTTCACGTTACACATGGTCAAGCTATAAGCTATAACCCATGAAATACTCATATGATGGATGTCTAGAGTTCATATGATCCACCATGGATCTCCTAGACTCCATACTAAACACCAACAACCAATAATACTCACTAAATCCCTTGCACTTATAATTTCAGAAAACGCATAATTTTGGGGTGCATTCACCCACATAAAATAATAACCATTTAAGCTTAATAACTCACACCAAAAATTCACCATGGTCTCTCATAAGCATACAAGCTAATCCCAGAAGTCCATGGTCTAATAACACTCACAAATACCCATAAGAAAATCAAACTTGTCAACTATGCAGATTCGGATTTGAACGCACACCAAAAAGTTTTGATTTTAGAAAAATACCTCTACAACTTTTTATTGCGAATCCTTTCTGTGGGAGTCTAAGATAACCTAAAACTTAACTTTTCCAAAAGGGCTAACCTTAATAACACTTTTTCACCCACAAAACACTATCAAACTTTTACCCAAATTCTGTCCTGGTTTAACAGCTTCGATACCTTATCTCGTAAAAATCAAAAGACTAACTTCCCAACCTCAAAATCAGTCGTGGTCAGACTTTTTGGAAAGCTCTTTCTCTGAAATATAATTTAGAGTCAAAATTCGTGATATAACTCATCACCATCTATTAAATAACCTCGTATCTTTATAGCCCTAATATTATGTCCAAACCCTAACTTGAAAACTAACGCGTTTTACGCTCAATTCCCTTAACCAATCACCATACTATTATCAATTAATGATTCTAACATGTTTTACATCATAAATTTACAGAAGTTTATAAACCCTAAATCCATCATACTTAATATTACATGAATTCCAATAATTAACCAATTAATTGAACATAGGGTTTAAGGATTTTACCTTGATTCTTGATTATAGCTTGAGAACTATAAACCCTAACTTTTTTCTTCCTTTTTCTTCTCCTTGGATCGACCAATATGCTAAAAAAAACGTTTTAGGGTTGTTTGGTATGTATTTATATTATTTAATTTAGAGTTGTAATTGGGCTACAATTGGGTTTCCTTTTCTCCCTTGTTCACCCATTCGGCCGCCCAACCCCCTCCCTTTATTATTTATATTTTTTTATTAAATTAATTTATTACACTCAAAACCTTATGCTTTTCATATTTTATGCACTCCCATAACGAAACCTAACGTCTTACGCGATAAACCTTCATTTTACGACAAACCGGGAAAATAATCATTTTCAAAACAAAGTTTCCAAAAATAGAATTTTACACTTTCCATAAATATAACTCACACGAATAACCTCCACGTAACTTACTAACGCTCAAATACTTGAACGAATACTTGTTACGCAAAACCACGAAACACCAAAACTACACAAGTCATTTCTACACCACAAAGGCGATCAAAATGAACTTACCCAAAATCAATACTCCTCAAATCATAACAACAACCTCACACGCAAAGGGATTTAGTGCCACATTCATACTTATCATATATATATTATACATATCTCACACATATACCCCACATAAACACTTAATTCACACCAAACAAAGTCAAATGGATCGAGACTATTAGTCAAACTAATCGGCTAAAAATCACGGTTGTCACATCATCCCCCACTTAGGGAAATCGCGTCCCGAGATTTAACAACTCGTCTCATCACTAACCTCAAGAAACATTTATGGATATATAAGCGGAATAATACCACACCATAAAACCATAAATCGTTAACCATTCTTATGACGATGTGGGATTCTACCATGATATAAAAATCACAGAGAAAGAACTACCAAATATGAACCAACTAGATACCCGAATTCACACGATCGAAAACATCCTGATACTCCAACGATACACGAAAAATAGATACACTACCCCGATCAATAACACCAATAATCCAAACGACTTCTCACAGGTAGGTACGATACCCCCGCATCTAACTTCCACGATCTAATTCCAACTACAAACAATCTACTCACCAACCATATCAGCGAAACAAATTCGGATACTTAGATCTCATCTGATCCTCACGTTCCCAAGTAAACTCAGGACCACGCTTCGAATCCCACCATACTTTTACTAACGATGTCTTACCACACTTCCACTCTTAACATCTCAATCCATAATCTCTACAAGTTCCTCGACAAAACGAAGGGTCCTGTTAACCTTAATCTCATCTAATGGCACATGCAAACTAGCATCCGCCATACACTTTTTCAGATTAGATACGTGAAACGTATCATGCACACTACTNGACCACGCTTCGAATCCCACCATACTTTTACTAACGATGTCTTACCACACTTCCACTCTTAACATCTCAATCCATAATCTCTACAAGTTCCTCGACAAAACGAAGGGTCCTGTTAACCTTAATCTCATCTAATGGCACATGCAAACTAGCATCCGCCATACACTTTTTCAGATTAGATACGTGAAACGTATCATGCACACTACTTAACTCCTCAGGCAGTTTCAACCGATATACCACAAGTCCTATCCTTTCCATAATCTCAAACGATCCTACATATCTCGGTGCTAACTTGCTTTTCTTACCAAAACTCACAACACCTTTCCAAGGAGACACTATCAACATCACAAAACCACCAACATCAAACTCTAAAGGCTTACGGCGATTATCCGCATAACTCTTTTGATCATCTCTCGCTGCCTTAAGTCTTTCCTTAATCTGCAAACCTTACCCGTAGTCTCTCGTCCTAGTTCAGGATCAATTAGTTGGCTTGCTCCAACCTATGCCCATAGAACAGGTGATATACATTTCCTTCCATACAACACTTCAAACGGCACATTCTTGATACTATATTGATAATTATTATAGGAGAACTCAGCTAATGGTAAATGCCTACCCCAACTTCCTCCAACATCAATCACATTCACGCTCTCAGCACTCCATCCAACGCCTGATTTGTACGCTCACTTAGTCCATTCATTTAAGAATGATAAGTCTTACTCATCTACATACGCGTTCTCAAAGCTCTATAAAATACTTACCACAACCACAAAGTAAGTATTTTATCATGTTCTTTGATGATCAACGCGACACCCCATGTCTCTTTACCCACTCTTTGAGCGATAAGTTTTTCCAACTCCTCTTTAACAAAATCTTCAGGTATCTCTGGCTATTGCATCACCCAAATAATCGTTGACATCAACACTCACTTCAAGTGTATCAAACACTTGCTAAGGTATCAATATTCTCTCTCACACCTGTTACTCCATACATCTCTTGCTAAGATGATAATACGTCTTATCCATTCTAGGATGCATCAAATACCTTGCATGATTGATGTCCTTATGCTTTCTCCCAATGAAACCAATAGCTGGTCCACAAAATACCATCCTCCATATTCATTCCTTTCCATTAGCTTGTCTAAACCACGTAATCATTCTTCTTACATGTTTTCCTAGTGGAACCCATATTAGATCTAGGAAATATAGTCCACCATCCTCATTTCTCTCCATTTATTGATCTAACCCACGCAGCATCTCAAGCATAGCGTTCTCATCTTTGAGAGCTTCCTTTTGCTCCGCCAATATCTTACTCTTAATTCTTGACTGCAACGTCATGCTCATAGCTCGCACACGTTTAAGCTTAATCCTCTCCTTCCTATTTACGCATTAGCCACCACATTCGTTTTTTTTCCAGGATAATAACGAATCTCGCAATCATAATCACTAAACATTTTAATCCATCCTTTTTTAGCGCATATTCAGCTCCTTCTGAGTAAAAATATGCTGAAGACTCTTATGATCAGTGTAAACAATACTCTTCGTGCCATACAAATAATGTCTCCAATTCTTGAGAGCGAATACAACCGCACCAAGCTCTAGATCATGAGTGGTATAATTCTTCTCATGGATCTTGAGTTGTCGGAAAGCATAAGCTATCACTTTGCCTCTCTGCATTAGTACACACCCAAAACCTTGATTCGACGCATCACAATACACACAAAATCATCTGGCCCATCCGGTAACGTCAGATTAGGTGTATTACACAAACTATCCTTTAGTAACTGAAAAGCCATCTCCTGTTCTTCTCTGCAAACATACTTCTTGTTCTTCTAAGTCAACAAAGTGAGGGGTTTAGCAATCCTCGAAAAGTTCGCTATAAATCTTCTGTAGCACCCAGCCAATCCTAAGAAATAACGTATCTCAAACGGCGTCGTAGGAGCCTTCCAATTCTTGACCGCTTCAATCTTACTAGGATCCACATGTACACCTTCACTCACCACACGTCCAAGAAAATGCACCTCTTGTAACCAAAACTCACATTTCGATAACTTGACATACAACTTCTCATTCTCTAGCAACCAAGTATCAACTTCAGATGTTCTCCATGCTCTTCCTTCGTCTTAGAACAGATCAAGATATAGTCGATGAACACAATCACAAACCTATCCAAATAGGACTTACACACGCGATTCATCAAACCAATGAATACCAATTTTTTTTTACCGTTAACTTGTTCAACTCCCGATACACAATACACATCCTGAACGAACCATCCTTCTTCTTAACAAACAACACAAGTGCTCTCTACAGGGAATGACTAGGTAGAATAAACCCCCTTGTACTCGTAGTACATCACCATTCTCTAAAGGGATACGAACCACCTTTTCATGGCATATTACATCAACCTTATGCCTAGCCAACTAATTCATCCCTATCACCACTTCAAAACTTCCAGACAGATATACCCTCTAACATTATAGTACACCCACGAATAACTTTATCAGCTTCTACCTCTCTACCACAAACTACTTCAATCACTGATGCGGCATTTGTTAGTGCAAGTTTTAAAATTTATAAACACGATTTATCCGATTAATTCTTTAGCACATACGAGCAAGTATACTCGTTCGATGTAGTAAAGGTGGGTAAGTCGAGATTGTCCCAAG
>LBNU01010330.1:22535-48831 GCA_014162995.1 Artemisia annua
TCCCATAATTCTTTTGCAGTTTTACAACTTGCTACTTGTAATATCACATCTTCGGTCAACGCTTGATATAGGAGGGCAATAGTTGCCTTATCCTTCTTTTCATCTACTTGCGTGTTATCCTTAGGTTCTATAGTTTCCCATAAACCATGTGCCTCTAGTATAACCTTAATTTGTATTGCCCAAACAGTGTAGTTTGTGGTTTTAAGTTTAGGGCATTGGTATTGTGCAATAGGTGTTACGGGTTTCACTACAGTGTTATTATTGGTATTCGTGTCGTCACCGGGCATCTTGTATGTGTTTACAATCTTCACTTTCTAATTGTTATGGGAATTCTAACCAGTATGGTATATCTTACTACTACGGGAACAGAAAAAGTTATCCGGGAATCCTAGTAATACGGGATCAATAAATAGTTCTCGGAATTTCCTAATAGTATGAAATATATAACTATACTATCTAAAGTATGATTGAAATCCAAGTAATGAAATTTTTGACCTCGTTTGTTGTGTCAAAACACAATTGTGTTCCTACTTGTGTGTCGATACTTTGAGTATATCAACCACGTTCTTTTCTTTCTTCGTCTCCTATCCAAAACAATTTGGTTGTATTGTTGTTTGTCGAATACCAACCAAAGTTACTTCTACTTTCACCACACTTCACGTTGTTCTCTCTTTTTCGACTTGGTTTCCAACTTTCGTGCCCTAGACCTTTTCTTTCTTCTTTTTGTCTCGGCAACTAACTACAAATGCACCCTTAGTGTTGTTTGGCCACAATCAAAACTTGTGTTTGTTGTTGTTTGTTCTCGTCCAAGTCTTTGTCAAAATACCCCACGGTATTTATTTACCAAAGCAATTTAATTTGCTTTTCTTCTTAATACCCACGGTACTAAAAATCCCACAACTAAAACAATAGGTTTTGTTTGTCGTTCCTTGCTGTTGCTTGTTTCCTCGTCCAACGTCGTACCACACTACCCTTATATCTTTAAAATCCACACCTTGTTCCTCAACAACCCTCAATACCCGTCGGTATTCAACAATAACGAGTGATCAGCCCGTCCGTGTTCTCTTTGTTGTTGTTCTCGTATTGCTAAACGCTCCTTCAAAACAATCCTTGATTGTTTGCTTCTTCTTTTCTCTCGGTATACCCTTATAATTACAAGCAAAGCCTTCTTTTCCTTCTTGTGTATCTCGGTAATATATACACAAGTTACTTCTTTTGACGTCTTCGTTCTTTCTCCTTGTTGCGTTGTGAAGCAACAGGTTTCCTTCTCCTTCTTTTGTTGTCGTGTGCAAGACACCAACAAAAGCCTCTAACAAATTTGTTTTCTTTCTTTTCTGGTTTTGTTGTCGCATACAAAGAATCACAACAATACAGGCCACCACTTCGTTTGGTGTCCTCCAGTTTGCAAATTCGACACTAGATAAGTTGTATACAACTTTCTTGTGTCCCTAAGTTATCTAGGCAGCGTATCTATTGATTATACGTCGCGTGTTTGTTTCTGAAACCCGAAGTTTCAGCGTGTTCTTTTGGTTTCTGTTTGTTTTTGTCTCGTTAACAAAAAAAAAGTTCTGGGTTTTGATGTTTGTAACGAGGGGTGTAACAAGTCTCTTGATGCCAAATGTTGGTCCCTAACGTGCGTGTGTGTGAGTCGAAATGTGTTTTGCAAACAAGTATAAAAACTAGATAACTTTATTATTTCGTCTAACCAAAGTATGTTACAGATTTGTATATATATATGACACGAAAGGGTGCGACCCCAAACATTGTGTCTGTTCGAAATGGCATGAACCAAACGTCACAACCATTCGCTAGTTTTCAGAAATTAACTAACTTAACTAATATAACTAACTTAACCGCTTGGCGGTTATTAACTTTCTAATGAACACGTTTAGTCCTTCAAGTTTCTGTAAAGCAATATCGAGATTATTAACTTGGTTCACAAAACATGGCTGCTATATAAAATACATAGACTAATAATAAAATAACTGAGATATTGACATGAATTAAGAGAGAATTTGATCTTATAAAGTCCAACAATTATCAATGAAAGACGGAAATTAATAGTACAAGGCAAAGTTTATTGGATTCGCATAAGGAATTGGATGCTTGGTTACCAAATTTTCAAGAAGATGTCCAAGACGATCTTTCCTCTGATGAGGAATCACAAGAAGATGATGTAGCCAATAAACCTGATAGTGATGTTGATAGAGTTTTAGAATCGAGTTTCATGCATGAAAATGATTTTGTTCATGAAGATGTCAATTGCAGCAAAACAGGAGAGGTAGGAACACATTTAGAAGACCCTTTTAATATTTATGGTATATTGGATGGGCAACAGAATAAGGATTGTCACCCTTGTAGTGAAGAACCGAAATACCCTCCTGGTTTTACACCAGTTATCAATGAACAAGAAAATAAAGAGGAAGAAATTATCCAAGATACTAATGAACGTGTTCAATCTCTCTCAAGCAAGCTCAAAGACCGATGTACGAACCGTGGATTTTCATCACAACATAGTATGAACTCTCACTCACTGGAAAGTAAGGTAGGCGGATCTATTTTAGATTTAATGGATGAATTGGTTAAGGTTGGCCAAACCATGGGTTACAATATGGAAGGCTGTGTTAAAAATCTTGAGACAATTATTGGCTCACAAGGAGATTTTGACGTTGTTAGATGAATTTTTTGTCTTTAAATATTCAAGGCCTTGGAAACAAGGCTAAAAGGAGTTGGATTAAGGAGTTATGTCAGAAACATAGAATTAATTTTGTCACTATTCAAGAAACTAAAGCGGAGAATATTGATTTACGTTCCATTAGAGATTTGTGGGGAAATCTGATATTTGATCATGTTGTTGGGCCTTCAGTTGGTTGCTCAGGAGGTATCATTTGTGTTTGGGATCCAAAAATTTAAAGAACATGTCTCTATTTGTGATTATTTTGTTGCTTTGATGGGCACTTGGGCTCCAACTTCTTCTAAGCTTCTTATTATCTCCGTTTATGCTCCTCAAGAGTTGAATGAACGGAGTGATTTATGGGATTATCTTCGTATGCTAATGGATAGGTGGGAAGGTGATACCGTGATTATGGGTGTACGTTCGGAACAGGAAAGGTTTGGCTCTACGTTTAATCGGCAAGGGGCTAATGCTTTTAACAATTTTATTTCTTTGGCAGGTTTTATTGACCTTCCACTAGAAGGTTAGGCTTTCACATGGGCTCATAAGTTGGCTTCTAAGATGAGTAAATTAGATCGTTTTCTTATTTTTTTGTAGTGTATGCTTATTGTAGTTATTTAAGTGATTTTTGTTGGTACTCTTATGCTTTAGTTAGAGATTGCATGTGTACTGCCCTTGTTTAGCTTAAACTGCAACTGCTTGCTTTTGTAGTTCTTAGTGTGTAATTGGTGTTCTATTAGCCTCCAATAAGTTCACATAAACTGTTTCAATCATAAAATTGGCAGGTTATAAGAGGAAACTTAAAGTTGTAGTGTAATCATAAGTATTAAGGGGTGTTTGGTAAAATGGTAAAATCTATTGGTTAGTTAATTTCATAAGTTAAAAATAGTTCAGGTAGTCTACAATAGGTTAGTTAAGGTAGTCTAAGTCAATAAATTAGCACTCCATTTAGGTAAAAGTCAAAATAAAGTTTTACATGCTCATTTGTTGTTCTTATCATCTGAGTTCTTGTGCATTGCTAGATCTAAGGTAGATTTAAGAGTAACAAGTGTTTTAATAGCTTTATATAATACCTAGGTTAAGTTTTGATCAACTGAGGTTGGGTTTAGTCAAACATAGGTTGCACTTAAAAGTCAAAACCTTGGGTAAAAACTACTTGAACACAGCTGATCTAAGGGGTAATTAAGGCATCAATTGAGCATTAAAATTAGGGATTTTAGGTTTTTTTTAGTAGTATCCTAGGTGGTCTTCCTTTTGCCCCCTTAATCTCCCAAAAATTAGCTTATTAGAGTGCTTATAATTAAGCTCAAAGTAGGGGTGTTAAGCACTTTTCTTGGTAACGGCTCATTGATTATCTAGCTTACGGCCTAGGCTTATTTGAGCTTTTTGAGTTGAATTAGGTTTGTTTAGGTCTATTACACTATACCTGAGCTTTTGGTGCATTCTAGTGCTTATTTGCTTATAAATAAGCACTTATCCAAACTGCTTATTTGCCCAAACTGCTTATTAGTGTCTAGTTTTCAGGTAATTTTATTTTTCCTAGGTTTAGAATAATATTTTGGAATTCTCTGAAAAATTTCATAATTTTCCAAGCTCATTTAGTATTTATAATAATTAAAAATAGTTTTAAAGTACTTTTAAATCCGTTTTAATTAATATAAATTAATAAAAAAATCCAAAAAAATATTTTTCAGTTTTAAAATTAGTTTTATAATATTTTATATTTTTAAAAATTAATTTTTCATTTTTTTAATTATTTGCATTTTTAATATATTTTAATATTTAAAAATAGTTTTTAATTAATAATAATTAAATAAAAAGTCAAAATAATATTTTTCTTTTTTCTAAAATTTTCTTTTATCTTTTAGAACATAGGAAAATCATTTTCACACCCATAGGAGTAGTAATACCTTAAATTCACTTTTTATTTTGCGCGTTTACGTTTATTTTACGTTTTAGTTACGTTTTTAGGTCTTAATTACGTGTTAGGGTTACGTTTTTAGGTCTTAATTACGTGTTAGGGTTACGTTTTTAGGTCTTAATTACGTGTTAGGTCTTTAGTTACATTCACTTCACGACTCACGATCACGAACTCACGAACTCCATTCAGCCTTCGTTGGGAGATACGACCCGGGGATACATATTTACCCGTGCTATCCTCGGAGATATACTACTATATATACTATATATATATTGTGTTGTGGATCAATCATCACAACACATGGTGTCTAATAGAGAAATACTACAATGCACATAAATAGAGCAAAGTACAAACACGAAGTGTTGTAAAAATACTCCAAGATAAAATAACCAAATCAAAATCCAAAGGTATCTTCAATAGATATGAAAGTACCAAAAGAAAAACATAAACGTATCACAACCAAGTTCAAATAGAGTCAAATCCAAACATAAATAAAGTCTTCGAATGCAACTAAGTCTCGCCTAATTGCTGCTCTCAACTTTAGCCTTAGAATGCTCACCTGAAAATGATGCTTAAAACGTCAACATAATGTTGGTGAGATTCATAGGTTTAAGACACACATACACTCTCAAGGCAACCAGTTCACTGTGATTATAAAATATAGCTGGACGAATAAATATAATTATCATATAAGCTAACATGTAATCACATAAGATAAAGGCAACCAATGGGACGGAACGTGTCCCCCGCTCCAATATAGACATCAATTAGGTCGCATACGCGAGCAATAGGACAAAACATTCTCCCAATTGAGTTTCTGATATGCATGCCTGATAATTCCCGATAATACACGATAATCACAACATCTAACCATCTCATCATAATAACCATCACATCATAATAACCATCACATATAGCATACATACGATAACATTATAAGTCCAAGCTTTTAAACCACACATAATCACAGTAACTCAAATCATTTAAGACAAGCATCATTCCCATCCCAAGTTTAAAACAAAGTAAAAAGTATGGGACTATGAACTCACCTCAACTTCGCAGCTTCCAACAAATAACAATCACAAATCTATACAACACAAATAAGTTCACGTTACACATGGTCAAGCTATAAGCTATAACCCATGCAATACTCATATGATGGATGTCTAGAGTTCATATGATCCACCATGGATCTCCTAGACTCCATACTAAACACCAACAACCAATAATACTCACTAAATCCCTTGCACTTATAATTTCAGAAAACGCAGAATTTTGGGGTACATTCACCCACATAAAATAATAACCATTTAAGCTTAATAACTCACACCAAAAATTCACCATGGTCTCTCATAAGCATAAAAGCTAATCCCAGAAGGCCATGGTCTGATAACACTCACAAATACCCATAAGAAAATCAAACTTGTCAACTATCCAGATTCGGATTTGAATGCACACCAAAAAGTTTTGATTTTAGAAAAATACTTCTACAACTTTTTATTGCGAATCCTTTCCGTGGGAGTCTAAGATAACCTAAAACTTAACTTTTCCAAAAGGGCTAACCTTAATAACACTTTTTCACCCACAAATCACTATCAAACTTTTACCCAAATTCTGTCCCGGTTTAACAGCTTTGACACCTTATCTCGTAAAAATCAAAATACCAACTTTCCTACCTGGAAATCAGTCGTGGTCAGACTTTTTGGAAAGCTCTTTCTCTGAACTATAATTTAGAGTCAAAATTCGTGATCTAACTGATCACCATCTATTAAGTAACCTCGTATCTTTACAGCCCTAATATTCTGTCCAAACCCTAACTTGAAAACTAACGCGTTTTACGCTCAATTTCCTTAACCAATCACCATACTATTATCAATTAATGATTCTAACATGTTTTACATCATAAATTTACAGAAGTTTACAAACCCTAAATCCATCATACTTAATATTACAAGAATTCCAATAATTAATCAATTAATTGAACATAGGGTTTAAGGATTTTACCTTGATTCTTGATTATAGCTTGAGAACTATAAACCCTAACTTTTTTCTTACTTTTTCTTCTCCTTGGATCTACCAATATGCTAAAAAAAATGTTTTAGGGTTGTTTGGTATGTATTTATATTATTTGTAGATAATTCCTTAATTTAGAGTTGTAATTGGGCTACAATTGGGTTTCCTTTTCTCCCTTGTTCACCCATTCGGCCGCCCAACCCCCTCCCTGTATTATTTATATTTTTTTATTAAATTAATTTATTACACTCAAAACCTTACACTTTTCATATTTTATGCACTCCCATAACGAAACCTAACGTCTTAAGCGATAAACCTTCATTTTACGACAAACCGGGAAAATAATCATTTTCAAAACAAAGTTTCCAAAAATAGAATTTCACACTTTCCATAAATATAACTCACACGAATAACCTCCACGTAACTTACTAACGCTCAAATACTTGAACGAATACTTGTTACGCAAAACCACGAAACACCAAAACTACACAAGTCATTTCTACACCACAAAGGCGATCAAAATGAACTTACCCAAAATCAATACTCCTCAAATCATAACAACAACCTCATACGCAAAGGGATTTAGTGCCACATTCATATTTATCATATATATATTATACATATCTCACACATATACCCCACATAAACACTTAATTTATACCAAACAAAGTCAAATGGATCGAGACTATTAGTCAAACTAATCGGCTAAAAAATCACGGTTGTCACAAACGGTGTTACTCTTTTCTGTGGTGCCGTTTCAATTAGTATATATAGAGTAGGATTCTGTAATCAACATTCAACCCCATACGTTTATATATCAGATTTACTTAGAAGGGTTCAACCCATTTTCTTTGTTTCCTAGTATGTATTCTTGAATAATGATTGATACAAGCATGATGTTGTTTGATAAGAAATCGATCCTGGAATATGCAAGACCTGTGCAACATTGGTATCAGAGCGAGGGTAGAAGATTACAAGTTTTTTTTCAAGAAGATCAAAAGACAAACAAGGGAAAAGACACCAACAGGGAACACCAGGGGTGTGATCCGATTTTTACAAAGGAAGAAGAACACCAGGGGTGTGTTCTTGCTGGTTCGAAAAAACAGAAGAAGATCGAATCAGAGAAAGAAAAAGAAGAAACCGTGGGCATACCGGTTAATCAAGGAGAGACAGAGAAGAGTTTTGATTTAGAGGAAACAATTGAGAGAAAAACCGACCGTGAGCAGCCCGGTCAGAACGGGTTAGAGAAACCCAAATTCGATTCAGAAAAGTCTAATAGAGAAGAGACAGATTGCATGTTAGGAACAAGAGTAGAACTAGGAATGTTCTTGAGTTCTTGACAACGCATAGAAGAGACAGAAACCGATCAGAGGATCGATTAATTCATAGAAAAAGAAATTTGATCAAGGGATCAAATTTGGAGATGAGACAAAGAGAAATACCATTTGAGAAACAAATGCAGAGAGAGTTAGAGAACATGAAGTTCAAGATTATAACCAAGAAAGTTATAGTCAAGAGAAAGACGTGACGAATAAGAGACAAGTTGTGCAAGAGAAGAAAAGAAGAAACCTTAGTGTTTCAAGGCAAGAAATCATAGCAAGATAGTAAGCAAGAACTAAGGCATCAAGGAACAAGAAAGATTGAATAAGGAGAAGCAAGTAACTATCTGTTTTGTCATTAGGGGGGAATATGTTGAATTATAATGACAAAACAATAGTTGAAGTTAGAGTGTCAAATGAAGGGCTGCAAGTTTCTATGTTTTTGGGCTGCAAGTCGACACACTACAAGAAGAATCAGAAGGCAGTTAGATAGTTAAAGTTATAGTTTAGTTAGAAATTGTAAATTAGAATAGTTTAGTATGTATTATGTAAAGTTTGGAATTCTGTAAACCGGTATTGGGCTGGGTCCAAAAAAGAAAAGGTTAAAAGGTAGGGTTATAATGTTTAGTTTGGTTTGTGAAACGGTGTTACTCTTTTCTGTGGTGCCGTTTCAAGTAGTATATATAGAGTAGGATTCTTAATCAACATTCAACCCCATACGTTTATATATCAGATTTACTTAGAAGGGTTCAACCCATTTTTTGTTTCCTAGTATGTATTCTTGAATAATGATTGATATAAGCATGATGTTGTTTGATAAGAATTCGATCCTGGAAGATGCAAGACCTGTGCAACAGTTGAATCTACATCTTGTTTGATTGGCTGCTCCATTTTAACTACTCCCTTCAATTATCTAGGCGTCAAGGTTGGAGGTAACATGTCAAGAATTAACTCGTGGGATGAAGTCATCTCTAAGGTTTCTTCATGATTATCTAAATGGAAGCTAAAAGTTCTTTCTATAGGTGGTCGTCTTACTCTTTTAAAGTCGGTTCTCACCGCAATTCTGCTTTATCATATGTCCATTTTCAAGGTTCCAATGGGTGTGTTAAATAACCTGGAATCTATTCGCCGGAATTTCTTTAATGAATTTATGGTTCAGATAGAAAGCTTGCTTGGATTGGCTGGAATAAGGTTCTAGCTTCAAAAAAGAATGGTGGTCTTGGGGTTTCCAGTTTTTTCGCTCATAATCGCGCTCTTCTTTTCAAATGGGTTTGGCGATTTCTAACTGATGATTCGTCTTTGTGGACTCGTTTTATTAAAGCTATCTTTGGTAACAAAGGGGCCTTAGATAAATGTAAGCTGATGTCTAGAAGATCTCCATGGGTAGACGTAATTCATGTTATTCATTCGCTCCAAGGTAAAGGTATAAATCTTCTGCAATTCATTCAAAAAAAATTGGCAATGGCGAGAATACTTCTTTTTGGGACGATATTTGGTTAGGCGAGGTTGCTTTAAAAGTTTTGTATAAAAGGTTGTATGGTTTAGAGATGTGTAAGTCTATAAGTGTGGCCGAGAAACTGGGACATTCTTCTTTGGTTCATTCTTTTCGTCGGCTGCCAAGAGGTGGTGTAGAGCAGGAACATTATGATTTGCTTTGCTCGAAAGTTGCTGATCTCGTGCTCCCTAATATGTCAGCCCGATGGTCCTGGTCTTTAGAGGGCTCATGTGAGTTTTCGGTTAAATCCTCTCGCATCTTGATCGACGACAAAATCTTGCCGAAAGCTGAAGTTTCAACAAGGTGGATTAAAGTTGTTCCCATCAAGGTAAGTGTTCATGCTTGGAGGATTTTCTTGGATAAATTGCCTACTAGAGTTAATCTTTCGCTAAGAGGAGTAGATATCACATCAATCTTTTGTCCCCTTTGTAACGTGACTGTGGAATCTACTTCTCATATTTTTTTCTCGTGTCCCTTGGCTCGTCAAGTTTGGAGAAATTTTTTGATTTGGTGGGAGCTTGACGACATGGTTTTTAACTCTTATAATGAGTGGCTTATGTGGCTCGTCAATTCCCGTTTACATAAGCATTTGAAGGAGTTTCTTGAAGGTATTTGCTACGTGATGTGGTGGCTTATTTGGCGCTTTAGAAAAACTGTTGTTTGGAAATTGAGCTTTTATTTGATGATGTAGTGCAATTGTCTTACATGTGGTGCTCTAGTCGTTCTAAGTTTAAAATTAATTGGGTTACTTGGTTAAAAAACCCTAATCTTGTAAGCTTGTAATCTTTTCTAGCTTCTTGCTAGTTTTTTAATAAAATTTTGCCGTTAAAAAAAAAATGTGTTTTACATGTAAACTTCAATAACAAAAAGATGTCAAGCACTTGTAAAGCTGACTATTACAACTTCAAACACTGTTACAATCCGTTTTAGTATTGGTGATTACCTAATTCAATTATTACATACGATCATCAAATGATTCAAATCTGGGTCGGTTCTACCCTTATCTTAGAGGAGGTGATTTGCACACCAAATAAATTGATGGGGACACCAAAATATTACACCCCTAATGCATATGTTACAACATACCATGTGCATCATTGTGGTGCCCATCAATTTATTTGAGGTGCAAATTGCATTGCACACCAAATAAATTGATGGGACACCACAATATTACACATATTTACAACCCAGTGACTTCCAACAATCCTGGTTATTCAGCTCTTTGACGGCTTGCGCCAAGCACACCTCAACTGTTGGTTCTACCCAGAACATAACATTTCTGTAAAAGATACATGCGTGACAAGATACATTAACATCAGTGTTTTGACTAACACAATAAAACCTTTAAACTCTTGTAGTTCTCACCGCAATTCCGCTTTATCATATGTCCATTTTCAAGGTTCCGATGGGTGTGTTAAATAACCTGGAATCTATTCGCCGGAATTTCTTTAATGAATTTATGGTTCCGATAGAAAGCTTGCTTGGATTGGCTGGAATAAGGTTCTAGCTTCAAAAAAGAATGGTGGTCTTGGGGTTTCCAGTTTTTTCGCTCATAATCGCGCTCTTCTTTTCAAATGGGTTTGGCGATTTCTAACTGATGATTCGTCTTTGTGGACTCGTTTTATTAAAGCTATCTTTGGTAACAAAGGGGCCTTAGATAAATGTAAGCTGATGTCTAGAAGATCTCCATGGGTAGACGTAATTCATGTTATTCATTCGCTCCAAGGTAAAGGTATAAATCTTCTGCAATTCATTCAAAAAAAAATTGGCAATGGCGAGAATACTTCATTTTGGGACGATATTTGGTTAGGCGAGGTTGCTTTAAAAGTTCTGTATAAAAGGTTGTATGGTTTAGAGATGTGTAAGTCTATAAGTGTGGCCGAGAAACTGGGACATTCTTCTTTGGTTCATTCTTTTCGTCGGCTGCCAAGAGGTGGTGTAGAGCAGGAACATTATGATTTGCTTTGCTTGAAAGTTGCTGATCTCGTGCTCCCTAATATGTCAGACCGATGGTCCTGGTCTTTAGAGGGCTCATGTGAGTTTTCGGTTAAATCCTCTCGCATCTTGATCGACGACAAAATCTTGCCGAAAGCTGAAGTTCCAACAAGGTGGATTAAAGCTGTTCCCATCAAGGTAAGTGTTCATGCTTGGAGGATTTTCTTGGATAAATTGCCTACTAGAGTTAATGTTTCGCTAAGAGGAGTAGATATCACATCAATCTTTTGTCCCCTTTGTAACGTGACTGTGGAATCTACTTCTCATATTTTTTTCTCATGTCCCTTGGCTCGTCAAGTTTGGAGAAATTTTTTGATTTGGTGGGAGCTTGACGACATGGTTTTTAACTCTTATAATGAGTGGCTTATCTGGCTCGTCAATTCCCGTTTACATAAGCATTTGAAGGAGTTTCTTGAAGGTATTTGCTACGTGATGTGGTGGCTTATTTGGCGCTTTAGAAATCAACTGCTGTTTGGAAATTGAGCTTTTATTTGATGATGTAGTGCAATTGTCTTACATGTGGTGCTCTAGTCGTTCTAAGTTTAAAATTAATTGGGTTACTTGGTTACAAAACCCTAATCTTGTAAGCTTGTAATCTTTTCTAGCTTCTTTCTAGTTTTTTAATAAAATTTTGCCGTTAAAAAAAAAAAGGTGTTTTACATGTAAACTTCAATAACAAAAGATGTCAAGCACTTGTAAAGCTGACTATTACAACTTCAAACACTGTTACAATCCGATTTAGTATTGGTGATTACCTAATTCAATTATTACATACGATCATCAAATGATTCAAATCTGGGTCGGTTCTGTTCCAAACAGCATACTGAACACCCTTATCTTAGGGGAGGTGATTTGCACACCAAATAAATTGATGGGGACACCAAAATATTACACCCCTAATGCATATGTTACAACATACCATGTGCATCATTGTGGTTTCCCTATCAATTTATTTGGTGTGCAATTGCATTGCACACCAAATAAATTGATGGGGACACCACAATATTACACATATTTACAACCCAGTGACTTCCAACAATCCTGGTTATTCAGCTCTTTGAAGGCTTGCGCCAAGCACACCTCAACTGTTGGTTCTACCCAGAACATAACATTTCTGTAAAAGATACATGCGTGACAAGATACATTAACATCAGTGTTTTGACTAACAATAAAACCTTTAAACTCTTATACTAGATATATCTAAACATATAAAAAAGGCACTAGTATCAAATTATAACGGCAATGAAGACAACTGGCAAATTTTTTTATTCAAACAAATGCCAACTTGCCAAGAAATTACATTAATATGTGAATCTTACAAAATGGAAAACGCTACAACGTTTAGGAGAGAAAAAGGAGTAACACGTAATTAGCTTCACTGGTGATAAACGCATGAACCAGATGAGAAATAATTATATATGTATTTCTTTTGCATTCAAAACACTAACAAACCACGGTCTAATTTTCCCTGGTTAGATTGAACGCACAACCACCAATCCAAACACAATTTCACCAGGAGTGGGTGACCCGCATTCAAAACCTTCTTGGTGCCATCATTCCTTGTGAGGATCAAACCGAATTTCCTTAAGGGAGCCTTACCCGGTTCAGCAGGGGACCCCATGGATTTAGTTGCCTGAAGGTCTAGAACCAGTGTTACCCCCTAGGCTGACCAATATGGTATAAAGGAAAAGTGTGTTTGCAAGTTTCATATCAACAATCTCTCACTTGTTCATGAACACCAAAAACCACAAGTGGAATGCATAGAAACCTTGTGCTTCGATGCTTCCAGCACCCCTAATATCAGTGGAAGCTTCCTTACACACTGCTGCATCAATGCCTCAGTCACAACTGAAAAACAAATTAATAGAATTTATCAGTCACACTGCAATCAACAACAACAACGATACCCAATCCTGCAAGAGCAGGGTATGGGGGAGGTAGAATGTAGACATGTCATACCCCTACCCTTGGGTAAACCCCAAGTGTAAGGAGACTGAGTTCCAGGAAGACCTCCGGCAAAGAATAGTCATATAGGAGCTGTTTCTTTTTATTTTGGATTAAGTAATGATTGCACATGCCATCTGTTAGTCCAGATCAATACTTTGCTCAATCCACACTTGTCCAGAACCTATTATATAATCCAATTTCATATTCCTTCTTATTGTTGTGAGTTGTGACTTCAATAGACCTTTTATTCATTATGGTCCCCAAGAACAGCAATCATTTGTCTTCTCAACTTCTGGTTGTTATGACGTCAATGAATATTTTTTGTTCAACGAGACCATCTAAAGAGGAAACTAAAGAAGAAACTAAAGGGCATAAAAACCTAAACTTATTACTAATAGATGTGCATAGAAAGAAAGATGTGGTGGTAAGAAGTCCCAATTGATGGTGACAGGAACACTGTGAAGGAGGCGGTGGAATGGATGAGTCGGCGGAGTAGAGGCAGCAATGTGGTAGCAGTTAATGAAGATAAGAAAGAGGAATGTCGATTTGGGATTTGAGAAGCAGCAACTACGTAAGCGAGAAGGATTTTTGGAGTGGAGGAGGCCATGTTGCTGACTCGATGGTATGGAGGTGGCAGTGATGTGATGAAGATGATCAAAAGCAGTAATCTGGGGAAGAAGGCCAGGATGAGGTGGTTAGTGGAACTGAAGGGATTAAGGTGAGGGTATTCGCGTCTAACCTAGTCTCTGTTTGGGAAGACTATAGATTATACTCTCTCTCCAATCAGACATCTAGCTGCTCAAAACTAGAGAAGAAACAACCAAAATTGTGTGGCTCCAACCAGATCTGAATATAAAGAGGCAATAAGTGGTAAAGAAACAGCCTCTTAGCCAAATCATGATTAAAGTGAGGAATCAAACAAAGGAAAGCAAGATGGACTGAGGTTCCCTGGGCCTTTGCTATTTGTGACTCAGAACCATAAAATCAGTGACAAAGGATTAATTTTCACCAACTAACGGGTATAAAAAACTCTAGTAGGCAGTCAATGCAAGCAGAAGCATTACCTGAACAAGATACCGGAGTCTCCTCATGCATAAGGAAGATTCTCCTTGTGCACCGTCCTCAAGAATCCGAATAGAATCCTTTATCAGGGATTCAGCATCCTTCCCATTCCCTTGAAGGTATAGCACCTTGCCTAGATGATACATGGTCTCTGCATAGTCAGCATGATTCTCTCCCAACATTCGCCTCTTTATCTTTGTGATTAGAAAAGAAGATACAGTAAATTATTACTTTTATCACTGTCAGATATGTATAGAAATAAACCATGATGAGAATTAGATGATCCCTTTAGAGCTCGCTGGCCAAGTTATCACGGAGCATATCAAAAGGCAAGGTCTCCATGACAGTAAGTAAACATTCAGTTTAAATAATATGTCTGACAATACTAACTTCTTCAGCATATGTAGCGTTTCAGATTATTCAGCAATGCCCACAACTACCAATTACGAATGGCCAATATATATAATTGTCCGTAAAAGTATCAAATTCTATTGAAACTGAAAAGCATATCAATTTTTTTGCTTTCAACAATTGTTATTACCTACAAAAAGATTGAACATACAGACTTAAAGACTTCTCTTGGCGTGTAGAAAAAGTTTACACCATCCACTACCTCTATGTAACCGCGACTAAAAGTAAATTGTCATGTACCTCTGTTAACTTTTACAACACCCGCGATTCTACACTTTACGTGTCTACTGTGAAGCTGCTCCATTGCTAATAACATGGTGGAAGCACTCTTATTTTGTTAACAAAATTTGCATTTCTTGTTTTCTCTGATGGTTTCTTACAAGAAACCTTGTACCAACATCAAGATAGTCATCCAAATTATACCCGCACGAGTCCATTTTTTCCATCAGATCAAAAGCATCATCTATATACCGAGACCGAAGAAGTGACTTAAGCAAATTATTGCAAATTCTTGGTTTCAAGATGAAACCTTTCTGAAGAGCGTAAAGAAAAACTTCAACAGCAAAGCTCAGCTTTCCTTCTCTATAAAGAGTACTAATTAACATCACACAACTCGCTGGTGTCAATCTGATATTATATTCCTTGAGAATTGAAAGTAACATCAATGCGTCGGTTGTCTTCCTCCCCTGACAAAATCCAATAAGCCAGATTGTATAAGGAGCCGAATCCAGATCTTGCAACTTTATATCCATATCAAGTAATAACCTCACTGCCCTCTCGACTTCATCTTTTCGCAAACACTCTTCGACCAATGTTATTATTTTTTCATCTCGTTTGGGGAGGCTTTTCAAATACCTTAACCAAAGGTTAAAAGCTGCAAATGTTTTTTTCCTTCTACAAGACCATTTCATGAGCGTTCTATAAACCGCTGGAGTCGGTTTACACCCGTTGCTCACCATTTCTTCTAAAAGCAAAAATGCGTCATCTTCTCTACCGGCTATTTGAAGCCCGTTAATAAGTGTTCCATACGTAACCGAATCAGGTGAGATTCCCTTTAACCGAAGCTCCTTGAAGAGATTAAAAGCACCATCCAATATCCCGGCTTTACACAAACCATTAATCAAGATGTTATAAGTTGTGATTGTTGGCATGATTGCAGTGTCAGCAAGTTGTGTAAGAAGCTTGTATGCTTTCAGCGTTGACCCTGATTCACATAATTTCGTCACCATGGTCTGCAAACTTCCACTGTCAACAACTCTATCTGAACCTTGAGTAAGGCGAAGAAACAAAGACGGGTTTCTTCCAATTTCCATTTTGTAAAACATAAGGTGAGCCTTTTGAAGCTCACCGGATTTACAAAGCCCGTCAATAAGAGCATTAAACGTGACAACTGAAGGAACACATCCAGCCTTCTCCATTTCATTAAATATATTTTGTGCCTCCCCAACTAAACCATATCTACACATACCCGAAATAAGTATAGTGTAAGTGGAAGTATCCGGAAACTCATCAACTCCTGAAACTTCAAGTTTTAATGACCGAGCTTCGTCTAAAAGACCCTCGTCACAAAATCCTTTAATTAATGTATTATAAGCTTGAGTATCCGGTACTACACCTTTATCAGTCATTTCCCTAACTAACTTAAACGCATCATGTACTCTACCCTCATCACACAACCCTCTAATCATAATCGTGTGCAACACAACATCAGGTTCGATGTCAGTTTCCGTCATCTTACGATACATTTCATGACCTTCCTTAAACCTTTTAGTCCTAAACAACCCGTCAATCAAAGAACTATAACTATTCAAATCAAGCTCAAAACCATCCTTCTGAAAATCCTTCAAAAGAGCAAACGCCTCATCCATCCTACCCAGCTTACAAACCCCATTAAGCAAAGCATTATACGTAATCCCATCAGGCCTATTCCCACTACTTTTCATATTCTCTAACAAACGATACGCATCATCAATCCTCTTAGCATTACACAAACCCGTAAGCACAACAGTATACGTTATCTTACTAGGCACAATACCTCTATCCAACATCTCATCAAAAAGCACAAGCGCGTCCGTAACTTTCCCACTTTTACACAAACCATCAATCAAAATAGTATAAGTAGAACAATTCAAATGACAATTCAATTTCAACATCAGATTATAAACGGATAACGCTAACAAAACCATACCTTTCCCAACCAACACATTCAACACCAAATTATACGTAAACAAATTCGGCTCACAATCAAACTCCTTCATCCTCCCAAACGCCTCAACCGCCCTCTCGACCTCCTTCGCCTCCGCATACCCCCCAATCAAAACCGCAAAAGCATCAGACGGAACACTATAACCACATTTCCTAACATCATCAAAAACCCTCCAAAAAGACTCAATTTTGTTACTACCAACAAGCATACTAATCATCAAATTATGAGAAGCCCAGCTGCGAAAGTGTTTTCGTTTCGCAGCCCATACGAAAAACCTGAAACAAAGAAAAGGGTCTTGTTGGTGTTGAAGAACATGTGTGATTACATCAGGGGTTAAAAAAGGGACAACTTGTTCTAAAGATGGTTCCATTGGATCTATTGAATGTACTATGTTGGATACTTCTGTTGAGATTGTTGTTACACGAGATAATGATGATGAAAATGATTTGGGTTTTGGAAATAAGGATGTGATGTGTTTCATTTTTGGGTTTTGTTACCATTGTTGTTGTTTCATTGGGGTTTTTGGGATTTTTTTTTGGGGTTTTGGAGAAGGTAAAAACTGGGTTCTTTTCTTTCTTTCAAGATTTGTATAATGGGAGCGGCGGCTGGCAGCGATCGATGGATGGTGGTGATGATGATAGACCAGGTATTTCACTTGTGTAAAACTGTAAATTGTGTATTTTAGTTAAATCCAGTAAAAGGGTAATAAAATGTTCTGCTTTGTTTGGGTTTATCCTAGTTAAAAAAATTGGTTGATCAATAAGTTATAAGTTATCCTTTTATTATGTTAACGCGTTGTTTTTCTTTTATTTTCTAGTTTACTACTTCAGTCCGAGCTTTCGTGATTTCACAGCTCGGATTACATGGGGAGTATAAGATGATAAATATGGCTCAAGTCCGGTGTAAGGTTAGGGTCCATTAGTGTTGTAATGTATAAATATCGATCAATAATAAAGTTACACCAACAGAGTTTATTCATTGTCTAACATTTAGTAGGTTTACATGAGTTTGGGTATGTTTTGGATTTAAACTTTATGTTACCTTCAATTTTTTTAGGTCGAATTCGTGTTGTGTTTTCTATAGGTGAATGTCCTTTAAAGAGGGAATGGTGGTACCGTCGCTCGTGTTATACGGGCGGCCTTTCGTTATTTCAATGGCGAGGTGTTTTGCATTTTTTGGTTTTTTATAATTACTTTGAGTGTAATGTAAATGTAAATTGTTGGTCACATGAACATATACCTTGTGTTACGAAGAAGGGTTTCGTTTTGTTTTGTATTGTACGAATATTATAAGGATTTTGATGACGTGGCATATCTTGTAACTTGGCTATAATGCGAACATAACGCTCTAAGGATGGGCGTAGTGGGAATGTAAAGTCACATGTATGCTTTATTGTGACGTGTGAGAGGCTTACGAGGGGCCAAGACTCACAAGTGAGAGTTGGGTATTCTCTTAAAAAAAGAATTGAGTGTGTGTTTGTGAGTGTCGTGTGTGTGCTTCTTTTATATATCTAAATAAATACTAAGTATAACCGTATAAGTAAATGTTGAATGGAGGTTATGGGATGCGAGTGATGAGTGAATTTGGGGGAAGGAAATGATATAGCGATAAGAGCCTAACATGAAAAGAGGATATTTTGATGACAAGCCATGTTAGGCTTCTGGTCGGGTTCGAGTAGATGGGTTCGCGGGTTAGAGTAGCACAAATGATTTTGTTAAGTATCGTGTTAGTCGTGCCAACCCTTGCATAACCAAAAAAAAAACAATCCATTTACCCATGTTATTTGAACATGTTGGTGATTTACACGTAATGTAGGACATGTTTGACCCATCTAACTCGATTCAACACATTATAGTTTTTTTCTTTAATACCTCAAACGAATATGCTTGTCGACCCGTTTGACCCACGCGTGACAAGTCCATGATTTGTTTTATAAATGCTTATGTTGGCCGACCTATACACAATCTAAAACATGTTTAGACCTAACTCCGAACCATTTCTTTTGTAACGAGTTCAATAATCGTCACCCCTTTACTTCTTTCTCCGTCACAAACCTAAGCTTAAGGAAGTTATTTACACGAAACCTTCAAATATTGGGAACATCACCTATACGGCTACACTAGACATTATATGTTGCAGCAATAACAAAACTTGAAGTATTTCGTGATTGTGTAAATCATCTTTCATTTAGTTCATCATTTGTATGTTTAGCACGAAGCTTATGAAGTTTTGAAACTATAGGAAACTCCTACTACTTTCAAATTTCGTTTGGCTCGAGCAAGTGAATCGAGATTTTATAAAAGCTTATCTTGTGAGGTTAAGCTTTAATAAGTTTTTGTGAACTTTAGTTTAATCTCTCATGTGCTAAATTCCCATACACAAACTTTACTCAAAGTTATATTTTAAACAAAATTGAATAAATTCAAAGTTTCATAACAATCTCCAAAACTAACATAGTAAAAGAAAATTAAAATGAGATAATAATCTAAAATGATCAAAAAGTTTGGATAAGACGACATATCTCTACTATATATATAAAAAAAAATAAATAAATAAAATAAGTTATTGCTTAAGATTTCTCAAAAAGAAATATTATGCCCATATGTCTTGTCTAAATGTTATCCCTTAATGTTGATCTTTACCATTTTTTTTCTTTCTATTTTATAGATTCATCCTAAGCGTGCTCCCAATCCCGCAATATTTTGATCCCAATATGTTAAATTGGAACTCGTATGATGCTGTTATCATCTGATAAAAACTTGTCAATGTTAATTGTTAAACGTAACACCAAATTCCTAAGTTGGTGAGGATTTTTGCTAAAGCATCACCTATTTTTGCTAGACCGTCGGCTATATTTTTTTGCTAGACCGTAGTTGTACGACAATTTTTTGTCTCTTTGCAAGAAAAAGATCAAAAAAATTGAAGATTTCAAAAAAAAGTACTCTTATTTTTTTCCTTTCAAACTGATAAAAAATGGTCGTACAATAGTAGGGTCTAGCTAAAAAAGTAGGGCTTTTCATTTTTTTTTTCTTTTTCAGAAAAAGAAAAAAAGGTTCATGTTTTTGATTTTTTATTTTATTTTAAAAAAGAAATTGATCGCACAAAAAGTATGATCTAGCAAAAACCATATCCTTTTGTCTAGCAAAAAACTCCGCAAACCAGATTATTTGGACATGGATAAAAAATCTAGTAGAGTAATACAATGTGTTGGTCTAGCAAAACTATTTTTTAAAAATAAGTGTTTTTAAGATTAGTACTTGAACCCAAAAGTAAAAAAAAATGACAATTTAGGAATTTGGTAATTTTTTTTTTTTTTTCGCTAAATAAAGATGCACAGATGGGCGGGGCTAAAGCCTGAGGGCAGCCTGCCCTGGAAAAGCCCGAAAACTCGTAGCTTAAAAAAGCTATCCTGAAGCCCACTTCAGCCTAACAGGCCTAAATGGTCCTTATATTTTCCCCAAAGCCCGGGCCGGCCAGGTCTAAGCCTGAAAAAGCTCACTAAAAAGCTCGAAAAGCCTAGGATTTTTTAAAAGCCCGCAAAAAAACCCGTAAGTATGGTTTTTTACAAAGAAAAGCCCGAAAGCCTGGGCTTTTACAAAGAAAAGTTGTAAACATCAAGATTCAAGGTGATCGGGAGGTCGGGGAAGCTCAAAATAAGAGTAAGACATTTTTTAGAGAGATAATAGAGAGAGAAACAAAGAAAGATGTGTGTGTGTATTAGCTTAGAGAGAAAAGAGAGAATTACACAAACATACAATAAGAGCTACACCCTCCTAGGGAAGTCTAAGAGGGCTTATATAGCCTCTTACACGCCTCACCATTACAATATTATGTTTCTAGTACTTGCCTATAAGTAAACTTTAGAACTTAATGCAAATCCCTTAAATGTCATCACATTTTTAGTCTAACAATCTTCCCCCAATGTGATGGTATACCGGAATTACTTACAACATTTCCTACAAATCAAACTTAAAAGTATTCAAAGCTTAGCCTTGACGATGCTCTTGTTTTATCCATATGCTCAAGCTTGAGAGCTCTTCTTCACTTTGAAGGCAAACACTGTAAAAAGTATAAACCGGATTAAGTTTCCCCCCCATTCATAAGCCATGTCTTTAGAAGCTTATTGATGCGTGGTTTTGTGACCTTACAACAGGTTTTACCTCTCAAGGGATCTCAAGAGGCTTACAACCCCACCAGGCAGTGTACCTGACCGATGTAGTATAGGATAGTGGTAAGTACGGGGGATTGATCGTTCTCTCACAGGGAATAGTGTTCGTTAGGATAGAAAAACTACTCTAATAGGTCTAAGGGTGGAAGGAAGATTCTTTTTGTATTTTTATGTTTTATGGAAAGCAAGTAAAATCTCGGTTTTGGAAGAAGGGCGGAATTAGTTGCTAGTCAACTAACCCAAGTTTACTACTTATGCAAATTAAAATAAAATAAATATCTAAACTATTGTGGTTGTGAAAACAATATGGAGAAAGTTGTGTTTACTTAGATTTCATTACTCCCTAACTATCTTTTACCGGTTAATTGATATGTATGTTACTTGTGTGGATGAAGGGTGTATTCCTAATAACTCATGGAGTGGCATACATATCTCTCCAATTCTATGAGCTCTTATCTCGCCCTATGCCATGCACGGCACAACCATAGGGGTTGTAAACAGTGGCTCATGCGTTAAATACTACCTTAATAGCCTAGTATGCCTTGGCTACATGTTTCCCAAGACGTTCAAGCACGTTACCATAAAGGAGGTTGGCCAGTTTTCTTGAGCCTAACATTGATGGAACAATCATCCCAACAAACAACAACACACACCAATTAACCAATAATTAATAGTTAGGTTTCATTAGATCTAAGCAAACACTAGAGAATTTAGCTACACATGTTAATTAAAAGACAAGCAAAAGAGATAATCAACCAACACATAGACATATTGATTGAATTAAAGTGAAGACTTATCTTTAATTAAGCATGAGGGTTCCAAGGGTTGGAAACCCTAAAAAGTACAGAAAATTCGTCTTTAGGGTTTGCCCTAAAAGTTCTCCACAAAGTTCCACACTAATGAATGAAAATTAGAAAACTATATATAGATTTTACACTCTGACGGCGTCAGGTTATAAGGGCTGACGCCGTCAGCTCGCCGCCATTAGGTTTCTCGGATGGCCTAGATCCACTTCTGACGCCGTCACCTTATAAATCCTTCTGGGCCGTCACTCTTTAACTTTACTCCTGACGGCCTACTTTTCCTAACACCTGACGGCGTCAGGTGTTAAATCCAAAATTTCCTCTGGCCCGTCATTTGATAATTGGTTTCCACTCTTTTGTCAAGGCTTTCTGACGGCGTCACCTTGTGACTTCTGACGCCGTCAGGTTGTAAATCTTCATCTTTTGAGACTTTGTCGTTTTCTTCACTTTTATGCTCCAAAAACGTCCGAATATGCATGTTTTCCAGAATTCCTCTCAAAAGTACCTAAAATGACAAAAGGAACGATTTAGGGCAATATTTGATCACATTTATACGAATTAGGGCTTAAATGACCCCCTAAAAGCGTAACACTTTTCGTCTCATCAAATACCCTTACACTTGAGATTTGCTTGTCCTCAAGCAAATGAGCTTTTATTCCAATCAAAATATGAGTTAGGGGTCATTTAACACGAATATAAAAGTAATTACAACAAATAGTTATTAGACCCTAATCATAACAAGCACGGAAATCATACACTAGCACCTCACAAATAGTGTTTGGATTCTCACATCTCTCAAATGTCATAAAGTTTATATCTCATAAATGGAAACGGAAAATAACACTCACTACCTGTCATAGCAAATAGATTACCATAGGCTTGGGAAAGGATCAATTACTCCTCCACTAGGCGTAAGCACCTAAGATAAACTATCAAAGAGGGCTTTATAAAGGGTTGTAACGTAAGGTGTAGGGATATGATAACACGGTTTGGTTGGAATAAAGGGTATTTTAGTGGTGGCGAGTTAATTATCATGATCAAATACATGCACTCTACATCGTTGCTTAAGTCAAGACTCGACTCAATCTTAGTCTAAAAATGAAATAACAAAAACTAAAAAGGAACATAAAAGGAAACGGGATGGTAGTCCGTATGTTTTTCTTCTTTCTTTTTCATATTTTTTTGTATTTTTCTTGATTTTTCGATTTTTTTTTCATACACTCTTGCCCTACCATCCAAAATAATACATCATAGGGGATTTGCATTCCCCTTACACTTGAATCTTTACATAACTTTACAATCACTATTCTAATGACTCGAATTAAGATAATCGAAAAACTTGGAGTACTTTTTAAATATTTAGCACGTATGGGGGTAATAATGTTGTTCTTCCCCATTACTTCATTACACTAGTACTTTACCCATGAGTCCCAATCGTCCCAAAACAATATGTACAAGGATATGACTTAACTTAGCAACCATGTAATTGACCGGATAATTAACTAAGGGTTTAACAAATGTTTTCACAATAATGCACCAAAGGTGGGTGCATACAAGGTAGGCTAAGGCGATTTGGGTGTACATTTAGTGGGGTGTAAACAAATTCTCACTTTGAGTAAGATGCTCAAAGGTCGAAACGAAAGGATAGGCTCGGAAGGGTGTACTAGGGGTATCGTGTACCAAAAATGGATACAACGCAAAGGGTGTGGGAGAATTACTTGACCAATGAAGTCAATGTAATTATAACAAATATACGGGTGTAAAACAATGGGTTAATCCTAATGCCTCTTATCATGTAGTAAATCTTAACTACACGAATGTAGTCTCACTTGTGGATTTGAGATGGTCCTAACGCAAGTTCTAGAATCTAAATACTACCGGTACTCACATCATAGCACCAAAGATGGATGCTTTTCCTACCAATTCTAGGGGCGAACCTCACATATTTGGGGTGGAAAATTTTTTAGTGGTACGGTTTTGTGCTAGTCATACAATTTCCTATCCATGAGACGCTCATTAAGATCAAGGTTTCACTTCTAAATGTTGTAAAAAATTTTAAATTGGCGCTAAAATTGCCCTAACAAACATTTCTCTTGGTTTTATTACAAATTTACTATCAAACAAAGCAAAACATCAAGCGTAAGTATATTCTCAACGGTGCTTTCATTTACCCCCCTTACACTTAAACCGAACATTGTCCCCAATGTTCAAATAAAAGACGTAAAAGTAAATAAGATGAAAGAATGAAATCAAATACTCCCCTGAATCGTTTGTTGTGGATAATGATGTAACATGGTTAGATCTTCTTCCAAGATAGACGAACGTTCAAAGCTTCCCTTCCAAAATAATAAACGTCTTCTTGTCCAAAATAACCTGTTAACCTGAAAAAGATAAAGGCCAACCTCGCGTAAAATCGGCGGTAAAATCTACATAATAAGATATAATGCTTGTGGAATGAATATTTTGCAGAATTCCTGGAGATTATAAGTTAAAGAATTGACAAAACTTTTTAGGTTTCCGGAAAAATACAAAACTTTCAAAAATTGCAGAAAATTATAACCTGACGCCGTCAGGTGTTAATCCTGACGCCGTCAGAAAGTTCTGACAGAATTCTCATGTTAAGTTTCCGGGAAAAATTCTGGAAAAACTAGATCTTACTTCCTGGAATTCCTGCAAAAATTCATTATGACTCGATACAAGCATTTGACTCAAACAAATACTAATATGTATGTTAATTTCATTGTTATGATTCATGTTCATTCGTTCTTTATAAACCGATTTAGATTTCCCTTACACTTAGCTTTTGCAAAATACCTTTATATGTAGTTAAGACGAAGTTAAAAACAAAATAAAGCATTTTCACAATTTAGTTTGAAGCATGAATCAATAACAAGAAATATAACTTACATACGGAAACAAATAAAATCAAATAAACACACAAAAACAAATAAAACATGGGTTGCCTCCCAAGAAGCGCTTTTCTTTATTTACAAGTCTTGTAGCTAGACTCAAAGTCACCGTACGTTACGTGACTTCATCGTTGGTCTCGGTTCCTAAGTCATCCTCTTTTCCATTTTTGTATTCGGGCCCTAAGTTCAAACAATCCTTATAGAAACCGAAAATCCTTTTCATGACATAGTCTACTCCCCTACGTCTATCCTCATCATTCCTATAGTAGACCGCTTGTTTGAGCTCCTTCTCAACGTTTGACAAGTGTTGGTATTGCTCTATTTTATACGGCATTTGGTAGTTTACTTCATCGGTCTCATCCTTAAATGTGACTATCCCTAAGGAAGGTTCATGAGTCATTCTAGAGATCTCGATAAATGGTTTGCCTAAGACTACTTGGGTCACACTTGCATCTATTATTGGGCGGATATCTTCTATAATCACAAAGTCGGTGACATAGGTAAAGTTTCCTACATAAATCGGTAATCCTTTAACTCTTCCCATGAAATTACTAATCCATCCCTTATCGGGAAACACTCTATACCCTAGTTGACTTTTCATTATCAAATTGTACTGAGCTCTAGTCATGATGTTAATGGGTGATCTAGGGTCAATGTACGCTTTCCAAATATGCAAATGCCCGGTGTTGCATGGTATGTTGAGATTAGATGGATCGCCCACCTTGAAAATTGGGTTACCTAGGATGTATGGGGTCTCGGAGTCATCGAATAGATTCTTATGATATGCTCGCTCTTCCCTAGTTGGTAACTTATTGAAGAAGTCATCTTCTTCTACTACTTCTTCCATCTTCCTATCATCCTCTATTTCCTTAACATCATCCTTTGATTCGTTATCATTCTCACTCCTATCAATTGGTTTAATGGTCACAACGTTGACAAAGTGGACATGTTTGGATGAAGAAGGGTCTTTGATTTGGGGTCCGCTATTGGTGTTTCTAGCGTCCTTTTGTGGGGGTGATATCACTTGGTTGTTGAGGGCTTTCAACAAGTTGTCAATTTTGTTGGTCATCTCTACTTGTTGTTGATTAAATTCGGATGTGAATTTAGCTATACGAGCTTCTTGAGATGCCATAAAATTTGACATCAATCCTTCAAAATTGTTGGTACTACCATAATTGTTGGAAGGATTGTTGTTGAAAGTACGGTTTGAGGAATTACCGTTGGGTTGAAACCGGTTAGGTGGGTTGGAAGAATTGTTTTGGGGTGCGTTTTGGTTTGACTTCCACCTAAGGTTGTGGTGATTTTTCCATGAGGGGTTGTATGAATCTCCATAGGGGTTTGGCTCGGGTTTGAAAGTGTACCACTTATCTCCC
>LBNU01010330.1:49569-59804 GCA_014162995.1 Artemisia annua
CAGAATAGGTCTTGCTCTGATAAGGCTGTACCTTCTCTATCTAGAGATCAGTTCCATCACTAATTTTGACTATGAGAGGCATAGAACATAAGCTCATTTATATCCCCTAGTGAGTTGTACACTTCTGATTATTCAAGCGTTCCACGCACTACTAAGGGCTGACGTCCGGTACATCAGTATCAGCTCAGCCATAAGTTTCTCGATGGCCTACGATCCACTTCTGACCGCCGTCACCTTAAAACTCTTCTGGCCGCACTCCTTTATACTTTAATCCTGACGGCTAATAATATCCTCTCAACACCTGACCGGCGTCAAGGTGTTAATTCCTCTGGCCCGTAATTTGAAAATTGATTTCCACTCTTTTGTCAAGGCTTTCTGACGGCGTCACCTTGTGACTTCTGACGCCGTCAGGTTGTAAATCACCATCTTTTGAGACTTTGTCGTTTTCTTCACTTTTATGCTCCAAAAACGTCCGAATATGCATGTTTTCCAGAATTCCTCTCAAAAGTACCTAAAATGACAAAATGAACGATTTAGGACAATATTTGATCACATTTATACGAATTAGGGCTTAAATGACCCCCTAAAAGCGTAACACTTTTCGTCTCATCACTTATGCATACTCTTCTTTTTGGCAAAGTTTCTGAATCAGCTTCCCCCCAAACTGACAACCTTGTTCTGCATATACGAAACTTGTTGTGTACATATCTTCTATCTTTGATTTTGAATGCACGGTGGAGCATGTTATACCGTATCTTTAATTTTGACATAGCAACTCAAACTGTTGTAGATACAGCACTTAGCAAGTTCTTTTTCTTCTTCATTAAGATAAACATTCAAGCACGTATCTTAAGACATGCAAGCATCCTCCAACGTTCCAATATAAATAATGAAGTGGAGAATGATCATTTAAGGTAACATGCAAGAAATCAACAATATCTTCTCAAGTCTATAGAATACTTCACACTAACCAATCCATGATGTAACACCCCAAATTTTATAAGTCTTAATAATAGACTTTTATATTGTTATTAGAATGTTAGAAAAGTCTTCCCATTATTTTTTATAAGAACTAAGGGCTTTCAATGCAAATAGTTAACGAAAAAAGACTAACGGTATAAAATATTTAACGGTAGGGACTAACGGTGCAAAGTATACTTTAGAGGCAGAATTACCATTTGCCCTTATGGTCTTATAACACTTTTGGTCCAGAATTAAGATCATAACTACACGTGTATGTATGTGTTGTCATGGAGGGAAAAGATCTAAATTTCCTAAGGATGAAGTAATCATCCTTATAATGTTTCTAGCATGATTCTAAGTGTTTTTATGGTATTATCATGATGAACTAAGGGTGTGTTTCTTTTTCATGTTGCTTGGTTTGTGTGGTAACAATGTAGGCCCAAATAATATATTAATACTTTTTTTTGTTAGCTCATCTATCTCACAAAGGCATATATAACCTCACTCTTCCCCAACCAGAGAGAGTAAGAGGAAGGGGCCCACTTGCCACTTAATCCCCAAAATAAAAGAAACAAGCCCTAAGCCTCCTAACAAGTTACCCATCAAGGTATGAATTATTTACAAGTCTTGATTTCATGATTCTTGATAGAAATTAAAGTTTTTGGTGTTAAATTATGTTAAGAATGATTTAAACATGTTTATGAAGTTTGTTTTATATATATGATGAACCTAGATGATGTTGTCATGATTTTGGATTAGATATGATCATGCTACTAAGATTATGATGTTGTGGTTAGAAATCAATAGCCAAAAGCATGTTAAAGATGAGTTCTTGATTAATGAGGATGATGATGTTAGTTATAATCTTATCATAGGACGTTTGGCATCGCAAAGTAAGACATGTTATAAGTGAAAATCTTCTTGGAAATGATCATATACATGTTTAATAAGCTGAGATATAATTTTATCAAAAAGTAGAATAACTTATCATGAATTTTGGGTCGTTTTGGTGATGTTTGAATTTAGGACACAAAGTTTTTAAAAAATGGGTCGACTTTGAAGGGTCATAGAGAGCTAACCGTTTATGGATTGACTTGAAGTAAAAATAAAAACTGTAGCCCTTTGAGTCTCCTTTAATTGTTATTCTTCAAGTTTTGGCTCGTTCAATAGTTAAATTGGTGTAAAATGCAAATTAGTGCAGCAACCAGAACTTTGAAATTCATATAAATCAACTGTAGCTCTGTTTAAAGCGTGCCATACGTTTTCAGAAAGCCAAAAGAGTCTAATTTCATGGAAAATTAGCCTCGTGAGCTGATTCAAAATTTAAGTCAGTTATAAATGAGAAAGTGTAGACTGTTGCAGAATTAACAACATGATCTTGCTATGTGTTTTTATGTCTACAAGTTGTTATGTGTTTATACAAGTTCATGCTTTTTATAGTTTGTGTTTCCAGCGTTTATATGATCATGTTTATGAGTTAGATATGTATTAATAGTCTATGTGTGCATCTATTATGATATAGGTGCTCGAGGCGTTTTCAGAATCATTCATCTTGCATTATACGGCCCAAGTGAGTAACGGATTATTAGCTTCATGTTATTAGATTTAGCATGATGTTGGAACCTATACAAGGTTTTGGATATACCTGAAACAAATCATATTTAGGGTGCTCACAAGAAGCATTGTTTGTCAAGTTTAGGGTGCCTAAGAAATGCACCATTAGTCATTGGTTTGTGCTTATTCACATACCTTTTATTCACCATTTTTAGACTATTATAGACCAAAAACTAACGTTAAAAGCCAAAGATATCGTGTTTTTGTGTTTATGACTGTGCAGGTGAGGATATTGCAAAAACAACATGAAAAGCAACCTAAAAACCTAAAACGAGCACGAGATGTGGAAAAGAGTTCTAAAGTCAAGCAAAAGATGAAATATACTTAAGAAAATCCCGTGAAGACAAATTATTTCTCAAAGGCTCAAGAAAATAAAAGAGACGCTTAATCGAAGTTCAAAAGATAACTATGAAGCTAAACTTTCCAAATTCGAGCTAGTGATCACTTTTAAGCTTTTGAAGACCTTTTGGAAAGCTCGTCAACGCTACCTCAAGTTACAAGGACTTAAGTTACATTTTTAGAAAGTTTAAGTAGCTTTGTATCTTAAGTTTACGCTTAGTATTCATGAAATGTAAAAGACTAGGGGGCTAAGTGCACACAATGTAAACAAGGGAAGCTCCCTTGCTCCCTTAAATACCACCCCCTAGCTCATTAGAATGGTTGTCTAGTCTAGTGTCTTATTTTTGTGTCTAGTGAGTCTTAGCTTATTTTATGTATTAGTGTAAGTTTATTTTATGCAAGCTTAATTTGGTGTCTCAAATCTTTCCTAGTTTATTTTATCCTTTCATCTTAATCTTTCTTTTACATCTTCTAGTCTTTTAAGCTTATTATGCGTCTTATTAATATCTACAAAAAGCTTTTATAAAAATCTTCTACCACCTTTGCATGAAAATACAAGTCTTGCTGGGTTTTGATAATGGTTTAGTGCTTATTTTGTGTCGGTGAGCTTATATAAGCTTATTTAGTGTCTTAATCATTTCTTAATAAGTATTAATAAGTTTATATTGAGTTTTAATCTTTGTTTCATGCTTAAAAGTGGTTTCACAAGTTACAAGCCTAGTTTTGCAAGTTATCTTTTAGGGATTTACAAGTAGCATTTCTATTTTCTGGAGTATGGACGTTTTGTGGGTCTTGCCGAGCTATGAAACCCTTTTATAGCGAGTATGCTTATGATTATTAGCGAGTATGAAACTTGGCTAATGTTTTCTTTTGCGAGTATGAAGGTAGATTAGCGAGCTATGGATTTTCTGAACTTTAGCGGTATTGGGAACCTTATTTCTGCCGAGTATGGGTAGTGTCTAGGGTCTTGCGAGATGGTTCTAGATTTGCAGTATGTCTATTTTCTGCGAGTCAAGGTTTTATAGTAGTGAAGTATGGTTTGTTTAAATTTTGAGTATGGATTCACATGTTCATTGCGAGAATGGTCCTTGGTCCTTTTCTTTCCTAGTTTCATTTCTTTTTCTTTTACAAGCCGAGCTAGGGCTTTTTCTTTACCTCATCGGTTCATCGAAGGTGAGGCTTTATGCTCTTTAACCTAAACTTAATGCTGTGAATAATTTTCTTTAAAATCCTTTTCAGTACTTCTCTTATTTGAAGTCTTATGTGTTCTTTCATTCCTAGTTTTAAATTTTAATTACGTTTTAATATTTACAACCCGTGTAAATTACCTTTATCGCCTTTCGTTTTTAAACATTGAGTGTGGTAGTAGTTTTTAAACGGTTTGCTTAGTGGCTCGGGTTTGCTGAGTGTAAGTACGAGTATTAAATGTTTGCGTGATTAATAATCGAGATATTTAGACGTTGTGATTAATTATTCAAGAGAAAATCTTTAGAACGATTAATTCACTTGTCTAGATTATTCTGCCTTCAAAAGACTTAATTGACAACTAATTCTCGAGAAAGGAAAATAACTCGTCACAAACCATTAGCTATACACTTATGAATTTACTCGTGTTGCTTTGCAAACATATTGTCTTTTAATTCATTTACCATTTTCATTACTTATCGCACTTTACATAATGCCTCTTTTAGTCGCTTTATTACATTGCATTCTTTATTTGCTTACTTATTTGTGTCGCCTTATTCGCTTTACTTACTTTAACCGATTTATAAATTGTCGTTGTAGTATAATCAGAAAAATCTTTCTTTTAAAACCTATTCACTTCGCATATCTCTCACGATTCTTGAGTGACGAGATAATCTCAACCCTCATTGGACAACGATCCGGCTGCGTTTACAAAGCTGCTTGCTAGACATATCACAAAACGATAAGTTTTTGGGCGCCGCTGCCGGGAGCGGTTGATAAGATTTTAGTGTTCGAATCGTTTGAGTAGATATGTTTTGAAGCCTTTCTTTTAGAAGTTAACGCTTTCAAAATCATAAAAACCAAAAAGATTTCTCTTCAAATTTGTTTTCACTTTTGACTTCCACTTTTCTAAATCAAAATCCAAAAAGATTTTCCAGTTCAAAATTGGTTTTTCAATTTTTACTTTTCATTTTTTCAAACATAAATCAAAAATAATCTTCTTAATCCTCTTTTTGTTTAATCTCAGTGGAGAATCATTATATGCTCGTTGGGGCATATGCGAAAGGTGTGGTAATGATCTTCAGAGATGGATGTTGTTCGAATTGTAATCCTTAATTTATGCATCAAAACCGAATACATTCAACAACTTTATTCTCACCTACCCACCTCAGCGCTTACTTATCTTCATTTTGATCAATCTTTCTGTAATGGATGTAAATTCTTTGCCGATCGACTTCGGCATGCGCGCATATTGTCAATGGTCTACTTGCATGAGGTGTGGTAGAAGTCTTTTTAATGGAAATTGTTTGTTTTGTGCTATCACAGATGAAAATTCATATTCTCAAAATTTCAATTCGCACTTTTCCAATAACCATCAAAATGATTCTTACTTTCCTCCTCAAAACCTATATGAGCAAGAACCATATGTCAATAACTTCTCATTCCAAAATACTCAGAATTTTGAGCAACCTGTTGAAAATATTCATTCTGAGCCGTATCCAAAATGGAAAGAAGACAGAGAATCACTACTCAGTCTAATGAAGGAGTATCAAGAGTTAATTCTTCGAAGAAACAAAGAAAAGGAAAATTCTGAAGAGAGCAGAGAAGACGAGACTTTGAAAGAAGAAAACGAAATCAACGCTTCGAGTGGCAATCCCATTCCATCTTGTGAACCTTTACATGTTGAAAATTTTTCTTTGGCATCTCTCGACGGCGACTTCTCTAAAATTCTAGCCGCTTTAGAGCTTGCGAGTGCTCGTGTTATTTATAATGAACCATCAACTTCTGCCTCTTCTCCGGTGATGGAAATGGAACGAGAAACCGAGGTGACAAAGGACCCGGTACTGTCCCTTTATAATGGAAGTGCTAAATACGTCCAACCTTCAGTTGTCCAAGAATCATTTGTTCCCCCAAAACCGTCAAGAATTGAACCTAATTTTCCTCGATTTAAGGTTACGAGATCGTCAAGAAAAAGTGTTGAGCTTAAATCAATTTCTGAAAAGAACGTCTTGCCTTATTTTCACGTTCCTCAAGAACAAGAACCAGAGACTACAACGGAAGTGGCGGAAATTGCTAGCTCTCAGAGCACACCACTTGTCCCACCTCCGGATTCTCCAAAATGTTCTTTGACACTTGTTTCTGATATTGTTGAGCCGTCAGATCCTTTGGAGCCCGAGCTCAAGGATTCTTTACCCGATTTTGAGAAATATACTTTTGATACGGCCGAAGATTGTGATATACCTCTTTTTCCTCCCGTAGAGCCCAAGGACTTTCTAACAATGGGGGACGAGCCTCTTAACACTATTCCGGCAACGAAATCGGACGAATTCAATAAGTCTAGTGTTGAGAACCTTGTCCCAATCCAAAGTGAGTCCGGGGAAACTTCTAACGGTGATTGTGAGATTGTTGAAAGTGATCGTCTTGAGAATATTGTTGATACGAATGATAAGCTGGTTGATGATATTTGCTTTGAGAAGAACGATGATGAGATGCTTTCCGATTTTGATTCTGATGATTCCTTATCTTGTGGAGACATCGAATATGTTGTTGAAGATGACGACAATGAAATTCAAGATGAAGCTCTTCGTGAGAAATTATCTAACGTTTATCTTCTCCTATCTAAGATCGAGGCATTGAATAACCATCCGACTTCTTCTCCTATTCCCGTTATGGATAGTGATTTTATACCCGAGCTTGAAACTTTTCAATTTGAAGAGAAGAGTAGTGGCAATCCCATTACTCATGCTGATTTCTCTCTTCCGGATTATGAGCGCTTTCAATTTGAAATCAATCCTTTACCTATTACCGATAATCCGTCTCGTGATCGCTTTCTTGCTACGGATGACTCGATACCACCGGGTATTGAGAATCACGAGAATTATGTGCTTATTGATGATGATACTTTGAAGTCCAATTTCAATTCAAACCCTTTTGATTCTCGTCCACCCGCGGAACCACCCGATGTTGATTTTGGATCCGGTTTGAATGAAGTTATTGATGGAGGGGTGGACGAGACTTATGATGTTTTTGCTATTACCATCCGTGTGTTTCAACCATTCTTTACTTATCCCATCATTTCTTCACTTTCCTACTCCTCCGCGAGTGAGGATGTTGTTTTTGATCCCGGCATCGACACTTTTCAAGCTGTGTGTTTCAATTGCTCCCCCAAGGACAAGTAAATTCGGGGCGAGTCTAAGCTACACGACTCGTTACTAAACAAGCGCTTCGTGGGAGGCACCCCATGCTTATCCTTTTATTTCATCTTTATTTTCTAATAAGTAACGAGAGAAGGGCGACCTCTTCCAATATTGTGTTTGCTTGGTTGTTTGTGTTTGTGCAGGATTTCCTTAATTCATGATGACTCTCGTGCTCGTGGATCGTCTCATCTCCACTCGAGTCCCATGTCTTGCCGATAGCTTGGAAATCATTATATCCAAAATCTTATCGACTAATGGTATCTTTGGCATANACCTCTTCCAATATTGTGTTTGCTTGGTTGTTTGTGTTTGTGCAGGATTTCCTTAATTCATGATGACTCTCGTGCTCGTGGATCGTCTCATCTCCACTCGAGTCCCATGTCTTGCCGATAGCTTGGAAATCATTATATCCAAAATCTTATCGACTAATGGTATCTTTGGCATACTTAATAAACGGCCTTAGATTTATTGTTAGGATTACCCTTACCTTTTTAAACATTGAGGACAATGTTTATCTTTAGTCTGGGGGGGGGGGGAATCTTCGATTTGATTGACCTAGCACTTTCACCATTGCCGTTTACTTACGCAACCCCGTTTTCCTCAAAAATTGAAAAAATTGAAAAATTTTGAAAAATTCCAAAGAAAAAAATGAGAAAAATATTAAAAATTATGCAAAAATAGAATAAGTGTTTTGACACCGCGTTTGACTTTCCTACTAGGTAAGAGTGAGAATAAAAATTTTGACTTGATCCGGGCGTGTTGAGCCCTAGCTTGTCTCCCTTAACCAATATAATCTTTAAAAAATGATTATGGCTAAGCATTCGCGGATCTCATTATTTGAGATTTTAAATTTACGGAGAACGTGAAATGATAGAGTTTCTTTAGAAGTTAGATGCTAAGCATAGAGTAGTTGGATCTCTTTAAAGTTCATCGAAGGTACTCATATCTTTTTGTTCCCACAAAATTGATTCACCCCATATCTGTGCAAAATAATTAAAGATGTTAGGTTTAGCCGATGAGTAGTTCTTTATCTTCTTAAGAGAATCTTTGCTTGGGAAATTGGGTACACATCTTGGATACGCGCCATTGTCTCGAGTTGTATTGTATATCGTTGAATAAGCGTAGTACGCATGTGGTTTCGGAGCTACCCTAAAGCCTGTTGTTATGTATGAGCTAAGGTGCTTTAAGACTTCGGATTGAGATCGAGCCTTGGATCCTAGATTCCAACCCTAGCAGTTGGCGGTAGGTCTTGGACTGAAACCGTGAAGGTTCGGAGTTGAGAAGTTACTAAGGCAAGAAAAAGAAAGAAAAAAGTGAAAAAAAAAAGTATCAAGAAAAGAAAAAGAAAAAGAAAAGCAAGAATAAGGATGTATGTTGAAGATTTATGGATTATGAGTTCTAGTGTTAAGACTAAAGTTGGTCGCGCGTGAGGTGCATGTTACGATCCTAGCTCGGACGCATGAGGTGCACGTGAAATGTACTCGCCAAATTATGTCTATTTTTGATGTATTCCAAAGTCTTTGTATGTATCCAATATCCTTGATGTGGACCACATTTCTCTTGCATACCTTCTTAAGGGAAGATCGATAACTACTTAGCATATGAATTTGGTATCTTTATCGGACTAAAAACTATGAAACGAGATGCTGATGAAGTAACTTCCATGAGTAGCGTTGGCATCTAACTTGTAATTAAACAATGATCCGTTTTTACGCTTAGTTTGGGGACTTGTGAAAAATCAGGGACGATGAATTTTATCCAATCGGTCACTCTTCTATGAATCGTGTTCTCGCTCTATGACCCTTAATCATTATTGAAAGATAATGAAAGTCAAGCACACCGTCATAAGCTAAAGTAGTGTAATATATGATGTACATAGTCAAAAATGGAAACTCGGGGCGTTTTAGGGAATAAATGATTTCGTATTTCTCTTGAACGTTTTGCTACTTTTCAAAGTTAGTAAAGAGAAGTTTGAAATTATTTATCTTTAAGGCGTGATGTGATTACATTGCGTGAGGACACGCAATACCTTAGTCTCGTGGATGGATTACCCTTACCTTTTTAAACATTGAGGACAATGTTTATCTTTAGTCTGGGGGGGGGGGGGGTGAATCTTCGATTTGATTGACCTAGCACTTTCACCATTGCCGTTTACTTACGCAACCCCGTTTTCCTCAAAAATCAAAAAAATTGAAAAATTCCAAAGAAAAAAATGAGAAAAATATTAAAAATTATGCAAAAATAGAATAAGTGTTTTGACACCGCGTTTGACTTTCCTACTAGGTAAGAGTGAGAATAAAATTTTTGACTTGATCCGGGCGTGTTGAGCCCTAGCTTGTCTCCCTTAACCAATATAATCTTTAAAAAATGATTATGGCTAAGCATTCACGGATCTCATTATTTGAGATTTTCAATTTGCGGAGAACGTGAAATGATAGAGTTTCTTTAGAAGTTAGATGCTAAGCATAGAGTAGTTGGATCTCTTTAAAGCTCATCGAAGGTACTCATGTCTTTTTGTTCCCACAAAATTGCTTCACCCCATATCTGTGCAAAATAATTAAAGATGTTAGGTTTAGCCGATGAGTAGTTCTTTATCTTCTTAAGAGAATCTTTGCTTGGGAAATTGGGTACACATCTTGGATACGCGCCATTGTCTCGAGTTGTATTGTATATCGTTGAATAAGCGTAGTACGCATGTGGTTTCGGAGCTACCCTAAAGCCTGTTGTTATGTATGAGCTAAGGTGCTTTAAGACTTCGGATTGAGATCGAGCCTTGGATCCTAGATTCCAACCCTAGCAGTTGGCGGTAGGTCTTAGATTGAAACCGTGAAGGTTCGGAGTTGAGAAGTTACTAAGGCAAACTTAAAAAAAAAATAATAAAATAAAAAATAATCCAAGAATAAGGATGTATGTTGAAGATTTATGGATTATGAGTTC
>LBNU01010330.1:63493-77941 GCA_014162995.1 Artemisia annua
TTAGGTATTAGCGAGTTGTGTTTTTTAGTTTCTTTGCGAGTTTGGACCAAAATCATTGCGAGTATGATGGTCAGCCAAGATCTTGCGAGTATAGGGTCACATCTCCTTGCGAGTATGAGTTACTAGGATCCTTAGCGAGTATGGTTGGACATTTCCTTGCGAGTATGAGGTTTAATGTATAGCGAGTAAGCTGTTTTGATATCTTGCGAGTAAGCCTTGGCAAGAATTTTCCTTTGCGAGTATGGTATGCTATATATTGCTAGTTTGACATCAAGGATTGCTAGTATGACTTTTATTTGAGTCTTGCGAGTAAGAGTTGCATAATACTTGCGAGTATGGTGCTAGCATTTCTTGCTAGTATTGTTTTAAATCTATTGCGAGTATGGTCTTAACCTTTCTTTGCTAGTATCATTTTCTTTGCTAGTATCATTTTACTTTTGCTAGTATCACTTTCTTTGCTAGTATCACTTTCTTTGCTAGTATCATTTTCCTTGCTAGTATCATTTTACTTTTGCTAGTATCACTTTCTTTGCTAGTATCATTTTCTTTGTTAGTATCATTTTCTTTGCTAGTATCATTTTTTAGTTTACATAGTCTTAGTTTCCTTTTAGTGTCGAGTCTTTGTAGTCTTATAAGCCGAGCTTGGCTTCTCACTCACCTCATCGTTCTACGAGTGAGGTTTATTTTCTTTCAATTCTAAACGTTACTCCGTCGAATTTTCTTTTAAATCTTTCAACTTAGTTTATTTTCTTTTAAACATTTACTTTTCTTTTCCTTTGTTTATTAAATCTAAAATCACAAAAACATTTTACGTTGTTATTTCATTTTCATTTCTTTCTTTCTTTTATTTCTTTTTACGTTTATGTTTTCTTTTATTACTTATTTTCAATTCTCTTTAATCACATTTTACTTTTCTTAAGTTTTAAATAAAGTTTAGTAGTGTAATCAAAAACACAAATCATCTTTAAACCCATTCATCTCACATAACTCACGGTTTTGAACGACAAGATCCATTTCAACCCTCGTTGGGACTACGACCCGTGGTTTACAAGCTTCACCGCTTGGTTTACCGCGATCAGCTTACTTATTTTGTGTCGCTTTATCGCTTTACTTTACTTTAACCGCATTTTAAATTGTCGTTGTAGTATAATCAAACAAAATCTTCTTTCAAAACCTATTCACTTCGCATATCTCACGACCTTGAGTGACGAGATCAATTCAACCCTCGTTGGGACAACGATCCGTGGTTTACAAGCTTGCTTGCTAGACATTCACAAACGATCAGTCATGTACCATGCCTAAGAAGTGCACGACACAGAACTCTCGTAGAAGCATCCTTTGTAGGTGACTCATGCTTATTTTAGTGTTTTCATCTTATGCGGATGATTTATGTTTAGTGATTGGCTCTGAAACAGTCAACTAAAACTGACCAAGGATTTGGTCAACTAAAGTCAAACAATTGAGCCAATGCTAAACCAAGGAGTATAGAATATTCCTGGGTCGTTTAATCCCAACGAGGTGTGCAATTGTACAAAAACGGATCTGTGATCGGGTGATTTTGACTGGGAATGGGATAATAGTGATTTAAAACTAAGGAAATGTAAAGAAAATGACTCCAATGATTAATATCAACAAACACGTAAAACCAAATATCCTAGAAACATTTTAAGACCTAAAAACGTACGTTTACGTTTAAATAAACGTCTTCGTACAAAAATAAAAGTGAAAGAAGAGCAGTATTAATCCCTAGGATATAAAAATTATATTTTTACAAATTTAATGAGAAAACAAAATTATTGGAAAAAGAAAATTAAATATTAGACTATTAAATTAATTATTATTAATTAAAAACTATTTACTAATTATCTAAATTACACTAAATTATAATTAAATAAGAAATTAACCTAAATAAATGAAAAATTAATTTAGAAAAATCTAAAATAACCTAAAACTAATTTTAGAACTGAAAATATATTTATTAGATTATTTATGTATTTAATATTAATTAATTACTATTTAATAATTATTTAAAACTAATTTAAATTACTATAAATACTAAATGAACAGTAATAAATCTAAAACTTTTTCTATAAATACTACAATATGACAGAAAGTTAAGAAAAATATAAAAACAGCAAGTGCTTAATGAAAAAGTTGGAAAATAAGCTAAAAAGCTAAAAAATATTAAATAGAAGCTATCACTTAATTTAAATTGATGATTTTCTTCTAAAAAAGGAACTTTGGCTGAGATTCAAGAATAAGCACTTTGGGTGCCAAAGTGCTTAACAGTTGAAAGCTTTAAGCTTATTAGGACTTGATTAAACTTGAAAAAGCCAATCACAAGCTACCACATGGTTAACTAAGCTAAAACAGATATGTGGTAACTTGAAATAAGCCAAGTGAAACAGAAAAGCACAAGAAATAAGCACTTAAGAGCAAATAAGCAGATCCAAATCAACCACAGACTACACAGTCCCACTGAAGCAACTTAAGAGGTTTGTGGGGCCCACTAGGGGGATTGGAAATCCAAATCAAAAGCTAAACCAATAAGCTGAGCTTATTGGCTTTCTAAAAAGCCAAGATTCAACCTGTGAGGTCCACTGATAAGCTCATGACAAGCTTGTGAACAAGCTACAAACTCACTGAAAGCTCAGTATACACAGGAAATGGGACAAGCAAAAAGCCTCTTGTAGGCTTATCAAATAAGCTGAAAAGCTAGAAAAAAACTTTTGAACCAAAAAGATTGGCTACTGAGCTTTACAAAAAGCTCATTAGCACAAGCTAATTCCCATTGGTGAGCAAAAAAGGAGCTTATGAAATGATGATAATATACTGACTACTCAGTATAGATGTTGTGATGAGACAAAGTTAAGATATAAAAATAAGCAATTAAATAAGCAATTCAGTGAAAACCAAGAACATGCACAACAACCTTGCAAGAAGGGCTTCTCAAATCAATAATAAAAACAAGCTAAACCTAACTATTAAGCAATCTATGACCCTGAGAAAAAGGGCTTATGAGCCTGTGACCCTTGACACAGGGCACTTTTGCAGAAATAAGGCACAAATATTTGGTCAAATAAGCTTAGAGAAAAATCCTAAAATAAAATGAAAAATATTCCCAACAAGTCAAGCAACCCAAGATTAGTAATCCACAAGCTCAGAGCTTAAAAGTGAACAATGAAGCCTAGAGAAATTTCCCTATTTTTGTGAAAAACTGAAAAGCTTGCAGTTTGACTTTTTGAGATTAGGAAAGATTTGACTATTGTGAACTTTGAACACTGATTTATGGATTGGTTTAGGTTAGTTAAGCTATATGAACATTAAATTAAGCTTTGCTACCTACTTGTGAGTTGTTATGAAGCTTATGCTACTTAAATTTCAACACAGACAGATTCTGAACCAAGGTGTATGAGATTTTGACTTTTAAGCTTATAACCACTAGGGATTTGATTGATTTGGTCTAATATGGTACTGAGTGAGATGATGAGACAGGTTTCAGCCAACCAATCCAACCATAGCACAATTCACAGACAATTCCAAACACTACCTAAACTCACATAAAAAATATGAAACTTGAATAAAATGGGACCAAAGCTCAACCTATTGACTACAACTTATCTAATAAGTAATTAATAAGCTAAAGTAACACAGACAACAAACTACAAGTGCTTGTACACTAAAGTAATAAAAATCAAAGTGAGAGCTTACACACCCTTCTAAGCTTAGCAGTCAATGAACAAGAACCCAATACCAATTCCTAATGACTTCCACAAGTCCCTAACCCACAGCCATCCATAATTTACTGTGCTCCAGCCATTCTTCAACCTGCAACATGTTTCTTTTTATTTTATTTTTATTTTTCTTATATTTTTGAATATTTTATGAAACTTAGCTTCTGCTTGAAATAGAAGCTTATAAAGCTTCTAAAAGTCTTTTGTTTGAGCTTATATGAATGTACAAGCAGATTAGGATTACTTAATAATGTTATAATAACAATTCAAATTCTTAGTTGAAACTTGAAAATTGAAATAAGAGATAAACTAAAAAACAAACTTGCATTACTTGAAAAGCTGATTACAAAAGATAATTAAGTGCTAAAAAGAAACTAAGTTACAATATTACACACCTCATATGGCTTCTACTACTATCTATATATAATACGACATAAAAATAATCCCTCCAAGCTTCCACATGTGCTTTCAGTGCTTAATTTTCAGTCCCACATGCTTCTTGTTGACCATAGACCATATCCCCACCATCCAATTGAGATATAATCAATCTCACCCCTTGATTAGGATTTTGGCGCCAAAAGACAAACGGGTAATTTTAATAGAGCTGGTAGGGCATTAAATGGAGAGAGAGGGGGTTGATTTGGTAGTTGAGGGGGTATTAATTGTGGTGGCTGGTTGGTGAAAAGGTGAGGGAGGAGGGGGAGCAAGAGTACCTGGTTTTGAGGGGGAGTGTTGGGAGGGAGAAGGGTCAAACGGGGTGTTTGACTGAGGGAGTTATAAAACGGGAGTGGGTTTTGTTTTTATTTTGGGCCGTGGGTGAAGTTGGGCCAAGGGAGAAGGATTGGGCTTTGGGAAGGGTTTGGTTTGTTTTGGGTTATGAATAACAAAAGGGGTCCGTTTGGTTTAAGTAATAAGCAAAGCCCAAGGACCATTAATGCAATTTGCTGAAAGTTGAGGAGCCTGGTTTGCAACTTTCCCAAAGTATTCATAAGGACCAAACTTGCCATATTACATAATCCAAGGACCATAAATGCCATTTTGCACTTTTAAATACCCAAGGACCATTTTTGTAATTTTCCAAAAGTTCAGGGGCCTTTTCTGCCATTCACCCAAAAATTCATTCAAGGACCAATTTTGACAACTTAAAATATTTCAGGGACCTTGAATGATAAAACTCCACAATTTTAAACTTCAGGGACTAGTTTTTCCAATCTTTGAAAGTTGGGGGACTGAAACTGCCAATTATGCAAACTTTGTTCGTTTTTCATTTGTTTTTAAACATTTTGCATTTGAGACATATAAAACACGATCCTTGGATATTTTATGCATTTTGATGCGTTTTTGAGTGTTTTCAAATGTTTTTGCAGTTCAGATAGACCAAAAATGATGAGTGTTTGAGCACTCATCATTTAGAACTATCATGTCAAGTACAGATGATCAAGCATCCTTTGTGGATGACCCGAGTATAGATAAGCACGGTGACAAGTTAGAACCCAAGAATATTACTCGTTGGTTAGGGAAGTTCTTACTTTTAGCAGAATGACTGCGCATCGTCTATTTAGAAGTATGTGTTGTAACACCCCCATTTTCACAGTTCGCAGCGGATTTAGGGTTGGGGTAGTACTTCATGGAATCACAATTACAGTAATAGAAAACGACTCGAAAAGAGACGGTTTTATAAATATGTTATCATTCATTAAAATACCAGAGTTTTCATTAAGAAGAGGTCCCTTAAATCTAAATGTGTAATAGTATTTGAATGATAACAGGGTTGAAAGTCCTCCGAGTTCAGTGCCACTCCATGCCATAGATCCGTAGCAGCCATATACCTAGGATACATGCTTAAAAAGTCAACACTAGGTGTTGAGTGAGAGTCATAGGTTTAAGTGGTAGTGAATACAAATTCCACAGGGTTCAGTTGTTACACCCTTCATGGAAAGTGTAGAGTTTCTGATAATTGTAATGCATGTACAATTATCAAGAGTGGGTTTGTTGCACTAAGCTCATGAACCACACGTTAATAGTCCAGATCATGGGGCACTGCAGACCCTACCATGATGGGACGGGAAAGATAACATGCCAAAGTTAATCCTTCAAAGGGGTTCAAATATAATACTTATTGGTACCCTCCAGTGAGAGGTAGTACCAAAGGGAGTTGTCAAAATCCAATAGATCTATCAATTATATTCGCGTTCACTCGTAAGTGATTAGATTCATGAATTTAGTTATGTAGTGGTGGCAAGTAGTTTACTCGTGCAACAAGCAAAGAAAAAGACTTGTATTCGATTTAAAGCATGTATCCCCCTCACAGTGTTGTAAAGCATTTAGAAAGAATGAGGCTATGAAAACTCACCAGGGCATAGGGAAATCTGATTGATGTCAAAAGTGACTCGGAGACTAGACTGCCTTACTCACGTATCCTGGGGTTTGTTATAGGTGTGTGTGCACGTTAAACTCTAGTTATCTTGTTTAAGTTTCTTAAGTAATCATTCTTAGGGTTTCTAGTATTAGATATAACATAACACCATTCGGGCCATCATAATTCAGAATTACATACTCCTCACATGAAGCTCCCTAGTATTGTATTATGTTATTAAACATAATACCGTTCGGGCCATCATAATTCAGAAGTATATAATCCTCACATGAAGCTCCCTACTATTGTGTTATGTTGTTAAGTACTTAGGTTATAGATATAACAAAACACCGTTCGGGCCATCATAATTCAGAGGTCATGTAGTAAACATTTGAGGAGCTAGGGCACTTTAAATCGTAAACCCAGCAAACTCGTCAAAACGAATACCCAAATGAAACCCCTCACATGAAGCTCCCTACTATTATGTTATGTTGTTAAATAAAAGATAGTTTTTAGGTTTTATATGAAAATACTTTCACTTTATCCCCTTATAGTTTATATATTTATAAAATCTACCCTGAACTTATAAACTTATATTATTAACTATCTAAACTTGGAAAAATTAGTCCCTATGCTTATATATTTTAGGAAAATGGCAGAAATAACCCTTGGACTTATAAGTTTTCAAAATTTACTATTTATACCCTTAACTTTATAACTTTTGCAAAACTAGTCCTTATAAGTTTATAACTATTTTACTTTTTATCCTAAGGTTATATAACTTTGCAAAAAGGGTCCTTATACTTATAACTTCTAAGAAATGTCAAAAATAGTCCCCAGACTTAATATTTTCAGAAAGTTACCATATATACCCCTCTGCATGGAAAACTTTGCAAAACTAGTCCTAATTCCATGCAAATCATATTTTTATGAAACAAAAAGGTTTCCTAGCTTATGGCTAACTAATATTAGCTTAACTAAGTTGCCTAAACTAGATTATAGCTTAACATAAGGGTTTATAGAACCTAATATGTAATTCGTCCTAAACTAGGGTTTTAAAATGTAAACTATCAAATGAAAATGATCAAAGCTCAAGAAAGGGTTCCTAGGTGATCTAAGGTAACTTATAACTATCCTAGGACTGTAATACAGCTAGTAAAACTAGTTTAGAGTTTACATGATTGAAAAATAGGGTTTAGCGAGAGTTTAAGGTTTCTCGGTGGAAAATGAACTCGACAAGGGCTTAGGACTTGATTCTTTCGACTCCTAGGGCTTCTATGGCTCGTATAACACTACTAGGTACAGAATGTTTAAGGTGGAGAAGGGAGAATGGGATGGATTGAAAGAAATGAGAGGAGTAGGTATTTATAGGGTCGTGAAGGGTAAAGGTGGCAAAAGGCTGGTGATGTAGTGTCGAGGAGGGGGGGCTGACTAGTACAAGCTAGTGGTGACTCATGATAGCTAGTAGGGTGACTAAGAAGGTCTAAGGGGCGGTTTAGGGTTTGTGTGGTGGTGATGAAACCGAATGAGGAAGGAGGTGACGAGTAGGTGCATCACCTACTTGTAAGGTGTGTGCTAGGGTGCTTGGTGATGACAAGGAGGTGGATAAGCAGCTAGGCTAGGTGCTTGAGGTGCTTAGGGTACTTAGTTTTAGGATTAGGGTTAAGTTATGTTTAGTTTAGACCTAATTTTGCTTAGGGGGAGATTAGGGTCTATCTTAGGGTTTAGTGCCTAGATTAGGGTCCTATGAGTGTTTAGTTACTAGGATTAAGTCATAATAAGCTTATATTAAGTGGTGGTAGCTTATGGTAAAGATTTGGAAAGGTTTAACCTAGTTTCCGGGAAGTTATAACCTAGTTATGGTTTTGTGCTTAAGAGACTTGTACCTAAGCTCTAAAGGGTTGTACTAGAGTCTAAGGGTGCTAAGATATCCTATTGTTCCTAAGGTAACTCATACATAAGCCTTGAACACTTCCAAACTAGTTTAGATAAGCAATTAGGGTTTTGTAAACACATAGGCCTAATTAGGGTTTATTAGGGTTTTGTGATGAGTTTATTGTGTTAGATTGATAGATTACTTTCTGTGGTAGTGTTGTGATCTTATGCTTGACATACCAGGTGTTTGTAGGATGTGTGTGTAGAGATATTTGGCTTGTGTAGATACGTGTGCAGGTCTAGAGAGTCATGCAAGTAGTGAATGCACATATAAAGCAAAAATTTACCTGTGAAATACCTGATATAGGTATTTGTAGTGGGAATGAAGTGATGAGATTTTGTGGGTTGTTATAGTCTTACCCCCTTAAAAGAAATCTCGTCCCGAGATTTAGTTGAACGTAGGGTTAGAAGTAGAACGAGTTGACGATTCGAGAAAGGAGAGGTGATAGAGAAAGAAAGGAATTGTACAAATGGAGTAGGAAATGTTTGTACATGTGCCAGATACTTAGATTCATTTACTTATATCATTACTCACAAGTAGAGGCGTCCTAATTCTTGTAAGCAAGAGCTTATAAATTCATGATCCGTTTGATTTATAACTTTCTCATTAAAATGAAAGAGCGTCCTATTTCATTTTAATAGGATAATCATCATAAATCATCCTTAAGTAGTATCAGCGGAAAATGGAGAGAGTTTACCACACTTACGGAAATGTGGTACGGGAATGTTTTGAAGACAAGTTCTAGCCATGGTGAAGACAAGTTCTAGCCAAGGTGAAGACAAGTTCTAGCCATGGTGACTAGTTCTACAGTCTCCCTGTTTAGCAACTAGTCACCTGGTAGCATCCCATGTTATGGCTAGAGTGACGGGCGTCAACGATCTCATTCTTGCAACTTTTGCAGGCGAGATAGTATAATATTATAGTCGAACATAATGAGGATTAAAGTTCGACATAAATATTCTTACAAGATCTAACTAATAGAATCTTGTGATATGACGAGAAATACAAGTTCTAACTCTTAGAACATTGTAGGATGAGGTAGAGAGAGAGAGTTTAGAGTAAGGTAAAATAGAGTGAAAAATGAAGAAACGAAAGGATAGGAGGAAGTGGAAGGATGGATTTTATAGGAAGGAGTGAAAAGGAAGTAAGGAAGGCAAGGGATGAAATAGGAAGGTATGGAGGAGTAGGAGATAACGAAAGAGGGGAAGAGTAGGAATAGGTGGAAGAATAGGATTAAATGGTAGAATAGGAAGGCGGGAGAATAAGATTTGAATAGGAGAGCGGGAAAAAGGCGGGGGAGTGAGATTTAAATGGGAGAATGAGAAGAAGCGGGAGAATAGGATTCAAAGCGGGAGAATAGGATACTTGAAAGGACGATATCCTACTAAGGATAAGATTTACTAGATTCCTTCAAGTTTGTTTTCCCCCTAAGGTTCTTCTAGTTTCCTATAGATAGCCTTAAAATCTAAGAGTGGTATGTTTGACCTAGTTGGTGAGGAAAACCCTATAATGGGAGAAGAGTTAATCGGGATAGGTGATTCCTTAGTTAGAGGTATAGAAGTATTACTATTTCTAGGTAAAGTTTCGTGTTTAGGCTTTTGACCTAAGTTGTTTATCTTACGTCCTAGGTACTTGAAACCGGGTAAGGTAATATCCATAATATCTTCTAAGTAGAATTCCTAATGTGTAACCTAAGAATCGTCAAATCCTAAGATGTAATCTAAAATCCTCAAATGTCCTATTCCTAATTATAACTAGTAACCTCGAATTCTAAACCTGGGTTATGAAATTTAAGGTAGGTTCCGGGTTATCCCTATGATATGATATTCCTAGGAATTTCTATATCCTCAAAGTCATGTGAGAAATCTTAATACGGGATTGATAACCTATAGGTAAACTATAACCTCAAAAAGACTTATTCTTATAAGGTGAGAACTTAACTAGTATTCCTATTCTGTTACTAGACTAGGTACTAAAAGTTTAAGGTTCTAAGTCGGTAGTTTACTAGTCTAATCCTTTGTTTTTCTTAAGTTTCCTAGATTATATCTAAAAGACTTCTTATATCTAATCTATGACTAACTCTAATGTCCTCGATATTCATTAAGTAGAATCCTAATATAAGTTATATCCGTGATGTTTTTCTTACCTATCGGGGCAATAGTTTCTAAAAATTTCTATTCCTAGTTTCTATTTCCTTAATGAATTCTTAAAGATAGCCTATCTCATTGCTTCAAAGTATCCTGTATCTAATCTTACGTTTTTCTAAAGATATTCTAAATCATTTCTAACCTCAAATACGAGAATCCTAAAGAGTGAAATTCAGGTTTTACTAAGAGGGGAAACTATTTCGGGAATCATAGTAATCTAAGGAAGTAAAGAGAGAAGGATGGGAATATGTTTGTATATGACTATCATATACTTGCATACCGGAATAGTTAGGGGAAGATTCTCTAACTAGGAGAGACTAAGAGTTTTTGGAAAGACGGGAAGTAGTGACGGAGGAAGGATAGTTTACTGAATTCAAAATGAATTCAGATCGTTATGATGTAGAATAAAGATTCTCATCATTAGAGGAAATAATTTAAGGGTTTTTAGGGCTTTTAAAATACGGAGAGGGTTGTATTGCATGACATGCAATGTCATGAAATATCAAGGAATAAGAGCACAACCGCATATGATCATAAATAGCTTGTCATAACAAGTATTACTATTTATGCCATATGTGGTTGGGAAGGATAGGGGTTTTAGGCAGATTGCCGGGTATGAAAGGGAAAGAAGTTTTTATGGGAAAAGGGTAGGTATAGAGAGTGGATTTATTTCTCGGAGCGCACTTTATCAGCACTTACTTGCTACCTAAAGGGTAATATCCTAGATTTAACCTCAAAATGCCTAAAGTTTAAAAATAATATTCATATAGAATATTCCTGTCAAGGTTTACCTAACCTAGTTTCTTAGGGGTTTCTAATAAAACCTCGAGTAGATCATAACAAGTATCCAACTTGATATGTTTCTTAAAGATGGTAAATTTTCTAGGGTTCGGATATTCTAAAGTATCCTAATAGGGATGATCGGGAAATAGGGTTTCTATCCTCAAAAGTATCTAAGGATTTATGACTAAGGCAAAGTAACACAACTTATCTTATATTATAGGCATCCTATCTTACATATTTGATACCTAACTAGTACCATTATTTATAGTACATATCCTAAGATGAAATTCTAACCTTAAAACTTATAGAATAGCTAAAGTATACTAGTTGATGTTTTCTTTCTAAAACTTAGGTGTTAAAGTCGGAAGGACTTCCTAAGTCTAATCAATGAAGGACTTGGTTATCATCGATTATTTTTTCTAAGGTAGTAATCCTAAAGCGGGCAAAGGCAATCTTATTGTTATGTTTCATTTGTTCCTTCTGTATTTTAGAAATCTGGGTACGGGTTTGTCTAAGCTTAACCTTAAATTCATTAAATTCCCGTTGGTTATCACTATGATTTTCTTCTATCTTTTCTATAAGATCTATAGTGAGTTCATCTAAACTGCTTAAGATATCCTCAACCTGATCTTCTTGTTGTTCTAAGGGTGTTCGATGGGATTCTCCTCCAACGTCAAATTTCCAAGATGAGGTGGGAAGGTTTGTGGGGATATAGGGAGGCACTACAGTATAGGGTTGTTTTGTATATAGACTAGGTTTACTATTAGGTAAGTGCGATAAAGGATGTGTGGGTTTCCTAGGTAACATTGGTCCTCCGGGGAATAAAGTATCCTTGAGGATCAAATGTTGGTGAGGGTAAAACAGAGGGAAAATGAATAGGGGTTGGTGAAGGAATAGGTGGTGTGTTTGCATAAAAATCCCTTAAATGTTTTAGGTGTGGATCGTCTATAAAAGGTGTAAAACCTAAAGGTGTCGGGTAACTATATTATTCCTAGAGTCTTCGGGGAAAAGAGGTTTAAAGGAATAATATAGTACATTCGGAGAGGAAAGAGTAGTCTCCAGATGTAGACTAGATGGAACGGGGGTAGAATAGCGGGAAGTAGACATAGCTATATAATAGTAAAAATACTGTAAATCATTTAGCAGTTAAACAATTAGCTACTATACTAACCTTAGCACATATTGATACGGAGGATGGCAGGGGCACTGAGGACTTTCTCGGACTTAGGAAAAATAGTTGTAGTTTAGGTATTGACCTTGTTCTCTACAACTGAAGCTCTGATACCAATCTGTAACACCCCCATTTTCACAGTTCACAGCGGATTTAGGGTTGGGGTATTACTTCATGGAATCACAATTACAGTAATAGAAAACGAATCGAAAAGAGACGTTTTTATAAATATGTTATCATTCATCAAAATATAAGAGTTTTCATTAAGAAGAGGTCCCTTAAATCTAAGTGTGTAATAGTATTTGAATGATAACAGGGTTGAAAGCCTCCGAGTTCAGTGCCACTCCATGCCATAGATCTGTAGCAGCCATATATATCTAGGATACATGCTTAAAAAGTCAACACTAGGTGTTGAGTAAGAGTCATAGGATTAAGTGGTAGTGAATACAAGTTCCACAAGGTTCAGTTGTTACACCCTTCATGGAAAGTGTACAGTTTGTGATAATTGTAATGCATGTACAATTATCAAGAGTGGGTTTGTTGCACTAAGCTCATGAACCACACGTTAACAGTCCAGATCATGGGGCACTGCAGACCCTACCATGATGGGACGGGAAGGATAACATGCCAAAGTTAATCCTTCAAAGGGGTTCAAATATAATACTTATTGGTACCCTCCAGTGAGAGGTAGTACCAACGGGAGTTGTCAAACTCCAATAGATCTATCAATTATATTCGCGTTTACTCGAAAGTGATTTATTCATGAATTTAGTTATGTAGTGGTGGCAAGTAGTTTACTCGTGCAACAACCAAAGAAAAAGACTTGTATTCGATTTAAAGCATGTATCCCCTCACAGTGTTGTAAAGCATTTAGAAAGAGTGAGGCTATGAAAACTCACCTGGGCTTAGGGAAATCTGATTGATGTCAAAAGTGACTCGGAGACTAGACTGCCTTACTCACGTATCCTGGGGTTTGTTATAGGTGTGGGTGTATGTCAAGCTCTAGTTATCTTGTTTAAGTTTCTTAAGTAATCATTCTTAGGGTTTCTAGTATTAGATATAACATAACACCGTTCGGGCCATCATAATTCAGAATTACATACTCCTCACATGAAGCTCCCTAGTATTGTATTATGTTATTAAACATAATACCGTTCGGGCCATCATAATTCAGAAGTATATAATCNAACAGTCCAGATCATGGGGCACTGCAGACCCTACCATGATGGGACGGGAAAGATAACATGCCAAAGTTAATCCTTCAAAGGGGTTCAAATATAATACTTATTGGTACCCTCCAGTGAGAGGTAGTACCAAAGGGAGTTGTCAAAATCCAATAGATCTATCAATTATATTCGCGTTCACTCGTAAGTGATTAGATTCATGAATTTAGTTATGTAGTGGTGGCAAGTAGTTTACTCGTGCAACAAGCAAAGAAAAAGACTTGTATTCGATTTAAAGCATGTATCCCCCTCACAGTGTTGTAAAGCATTTAGAAAGAGTGAGGCTATGAAAACTCACCAGGGCATAGGGAAATCTGATTGATGTCAAAAGTGACTCGGAGACTAGACTGCCTTACTCACGTATCCTGGGGTTTGTTATAGGTGTGTGTGCACGTTAAGCTCTAGTTATCTTGTTTAAGTTTCTTAAGTAATCATTCTTAGGGTTTCTAGTATTAGATATAACATAACACCATTCGGGCCATCATAATTCAGAATTACATACTCCTCACATGAAGCTCCCTAGTATTGTATTATGTTATTAAACATAATACCGTTCGGGCCATCATAATTCAGAAGTATATAATCCTCACATGAAGCTCCCTACTATTGTGTTATGTTGTTAAGTACTTAGGTTATAGATATAACTAAACACCGTTCGGGCCATCATAATTCAGAGGTCATGTAGTAAACGTTTGAGGAGCCAGGGCAATTTAAATCGTAAACCCAACAAACTCGTCAAAACGAATACCCAAATGAAAGCCCTCACATGAAGCTCCCTACTATTGTGTTATGTTGTTAAGTAAAAGATAGTTTTTAGGTTTTATATGAAAATATTTTCACTTTATCCCCTTATATTTTATATATTTATAAAATCTACCCTGAACTTATAAACGTATATTATTAACTATCTAAACTTGGAAAATTGGTCCCTATACTTATATATTTTAGGAAAATGGCAGAAATGACCCTTGGACTTATAAGTTTTCAAAATTTACCATTTATAATCTTAACTTTATAACTTTTGCAAAACTAGTCCTTATAAGTTTATAACTATTTTACTTTTTATCCTAAGGTTATATAACTTTGCAAAAAGGGTCC
>LBNU01010331.1:16165-37993 GCA_014162995.1 Artemisia annua
CCTTTGAATATCAAAAATCACAAATTTACAACTTTGGTCCCCCAAGTTTGAAAAATGTCAAAAATAGTCCTTGGTCATTTAAAAAAGTGAAAATAATCAAAAATAAACCTTGTACTATTCATAAATGACACAATTGGTCCTTGTGGTAAAATTTTGGAAAATTACATGTTTGGTCCCTGAAGTTTCACAAGTTGGCAGAATTAGTCCCTGAGAATTCCAAAAGTGCAAAAAGTCAACAAAGGTCCTCATACTATTCACAATTGACAAAAATCACCCCTTGGATAACTTTGGACGATTGCCAAATTCAGTCCCTTGAATTTTCAGAAATTACATTTTGGTCCTTGTTAAATCTACAAACCAAACGGATTCCCTTATTATCCAAAACCCAAAAATCCAAATCCAACCCAACACTAATAAACCCCAAGCCCCATCCAGTCCAAAACAGTCCAATCCCTAAACCCTTTACCCTTTTTCTTCCCTGGCCCAAACCTCCAAAGCCCAACATCCCTTTTACTAATAAAAAAAACCCAACCCAGTTCCCCCAGTTTGACTAAAAGTCAAACTAACACCCCCATCTTCTTCCCTCTCCCACACCACTTGCATCTGCTAACCATCACTTCACCACCACCTCACTCTCACTTGCTCCACCGCCCACTCCACCATATCAAAACACCACAAGACAACAACATTTAATGCACCCCCCCCCCAATTGGTATATAAACAGAGCAATTTGCTCTGTTTTCTTTTGGCGCCAAAATGAATGGATGGTCAAGATTGCTCAATAATGATCCAACGTTCAAGATTTCAAGTGGGATATGCTCAGAAGGTCAAGTGGAACCCTAATTTACATCTATAAAGGGAGAAGACCCCAAAAAGATCAAGTAGTAGTCACATAGTGTAATTTTTATGTCGAATTATTGTAATTTCAAATTCTAGTTGTTAATTTTAATCAAAGATAGTTGTAATCTGTTTCCATGTTGTAATTTCATCTTTTGTTAATCAAAATTTCAAGTTCTAAGATCAAATTTAGTTTCATCATTTCAAAATTCAAATTTCTGTTTTAGCTTTAATGGTGTTCTAAGCTTCAAGTTACTGTTCCATAAGCTCACTTAGGACTTAATTAGACTTAAGGAAACACAAAAAAAGTAAAAAATTCAGAAAACAAACATCACAGGGTACCTTTGATATTTGAACATGAAATGCTTTGGAAGTGGTCTAAATGGATTGGCCAGATGGACTTTACCTAGCTTATCTTTGATAAGCTAGGAGCTTGTTGAGCATAGAAATACTCTAGTAAAGCTAGAGTTGAGGTTCTCCATTTTCATTTTCTTGAATTCCAAGTTTTAGTGTATTTCTGTGATTGTACTGTTCTTTTGTTTATAGCTCCTTATTTGTGTGTTTTAGAGCTTAATCAGTGTTCTTATAAGATATTATAGTGTTTAGTTGTGTGGTTGTTAATTGGATTTCATTGTTGTTTCAAATTCTAGTTTCACAGTCAAATAGGTGAATTTGCCAAATCTGTGTTTCATGTTGTTATTATTGGTACTCTAAGCTCTAAAGGTCTTATGAAATGGAAATGTAATCTTTGAAATCAGTGCTAAGGTCTTAATTTGTCTTTTGCTTTGAAAATCACAAAACAGTTTATCAAATAGTGTGTTTGGTTCAAGGTTGTTTACTGTGATCAAGTCTGAGATTGTTGTTGTTCTTGGTTCATGCAAGTCATTTAAGGTCATATTGACTCAAAACAACTATAAAACACAGGCTCCATTTGATAAAAAGTCAAAATACCTTTGATCTCAACATTACTTGTTCTCTGTCAAAATCTTTGGATCCATAATCATTCACATGGTGCATAGGTTGTTAACAAAGCCCAAACCAGTTCAATTTTAACTAATAACAACATATTAAGTCACTTAGGAACCTTAGAATCTCACCAAAGTCAACTTTGTTCAAAAATCAAAAAAGTCAATTTGATAGTTAAAAAGTTTTTGAATAAAACAGTTGATTTAATTGTGATCTTGTTATTAGGAATTAGGTTGTAAGCTTGTAGGTAGTTAATATTTTGTTGCTAATCTTTACTGTGGCTGCTCATAGCCTTTTGTTTGTCCAAAATTGATGTTGCATATTGAATCAGTGTATACTGCCCCTTGTCACCCAACTTCACAAGCTCACCCCAAGCTGCTCAGTGATCCATAAGCTCTGCTTATTGGCTTATTGGGAAGCTTACTTGGCCCACTTTTCAAATCAAGTTTCATTTTAGACCCTAGATCACTCCTGTAGGCCCCACAAGATCTGCAAAACTGTCCCAACTCTGTGTGCAACTGTGATGATCAGGATTGCTTATTTGTGCTTATTAGCTTATTCTGCCATGGATTGTTGTTGATTTAAGTTCATTTCAGTGTATTTAAGTTGTTTATAACTTATTTTATCAATTTCATTCACTGTGTGGTGCTAAAAAATATAAGTAGGTAAAGTAGATAACTTGGGTTAGTTGACTAGCAACTAATTCCGCCCTCTCCTCCAAAACCAGAGATTTTATTTGCTTTCATAAAACATAAAAATACAAAAAGAATCTTCCTCCACCCTTAGACCTAGATTAGAGTAGCCTTTAGCCTAACGAACACTATTCCCTGTGAGAGAACGATCAATCCCCCGGTACTTGCCACTACACTATACTACATCGGTCAGGTACACTGCCTGGTGGGGATTGTAAGCCTCTTGAGATCCCTTGAGAGGTAAAACAAAGTGCGTAAGCAATCCCTACGCATCAAGCACCACCTTTCTTTAACGGTACTAAGTAGTTAGTACCGTTAGTGAGCAAGATTACATAATGTATTGTTATATACAAAGATAGTCAAACTAAATAGTCAACCTACTTAACTAACTGCAAGATTATAATGTTTGTACTGTTAGCACCACCTTTCTTTAACGGTACTAAGTAGTTAGTACCGTTAGTGAGCAAGATTACATAATGTATTGTTATATACAGAGATAGTCAAACTAAAAAGTCAACCTACTTAAGTTACTGCAAGATTATAAAGAACAAATAAACTAGTAGAAATGGGTTACAACATGAGTACAAAGTAAGCATACCATTCAACAACAACTAAAGTAGTACACAATGTTCACCACATGTTTATTCAGGTCACAACAAATTTATTCAAATAAACAACATCCTAAATCAACTAATTCATTTTTTTTCACCCTTCCCTTTTGGTTTGATACCATGGTCTCCAGAGGTATTAGCACTGGGAAGGCCTAGAACCTCAGTCTTTTTAGGATTTTTAATCTTCCTAGCTTCTTCCTTTGTTCTCCCTCCTCCAGAATAACCCTTTGGAAAATTAGTTTCCCATGGATTAGGATCTTCATGACCATCAGAACTTGAGTCACTGCTGTTAACAGAAATGATTGCTGCAAAAATAAATAAATAAATAAATAAATAATATAAACGTTGGTACTAAAAATAAAAAAAAATAAAAAAAGAATGAAAGAGACAATTGTATTGCAATTCAGTATGTGTTTGAAAGAACCTTTGTTCTTGGAACTCATTCTTTCAATAGCAAAAAGTAGGTGGTGCTAGCTTGGTTGATGGGTATGGTTTTTATAGAGGATAAGTTATGATTTCTTAGTCTTTCAATAATACAAAAGTAGTCACGTGACAGTAAAGAAAAAAAATAGTGTTTGGGTACCTGATGAGTGTGTAAACTCATCATTTTTACTTAATCTGAACTGCCAAAACATCCAAAAACACCCAATGATGCATCAAAATAGTGAAAATATTCCAAAAGTGTGTTTTATATGTTGTAGATACAAAATATTTGAAAACAAATGAAAAACGAACAAAGTTTGCACAATTGGCAGTTTCAGTCCCTCAACTTTCACAATTTGTCAAATCTAGTCCCTGGTTATTTCAAATCATGCAAAATATCATAAAAGGTCCTTGGGGATTCATAAGTTGTCAAAACAAGTCCTTTGAATATCAAAAATCACAAATTTACAACTTTGGTCCCCCAAGTTTGAAAAATGTCAAAAATAGTCTTTGGTCATTTAAAAAAGTGAAAATAATCAAAAATAAACCTTGTACTATTCATAAATGACACAATTGGTCCTTGTGGTAAAATTTTGGAAAATTACATGTTTGGTCCCTGAAGTTTCACAAGTTGGCAGAATTAGTCCCTGAGAATTCCAAAAGTGCAAAAAGTCAACAAAGGTCCTCATACTATTCACAATTGACAAAAATCACCCCTTGGATAACTTTGGACGATTGCCAAATTCAGTCCCTTGAATTTTCAGAAATTACATTTTGGTCCTTGTTAAATCTACAAACCAAACGGATTCCCTTATTATCCAAAACCCAAAAATCCAAATCCAACCCAACACTAATAAACCCCAAGCCCCATCCAGTCCAAAACAGTCCAATCCCTAAACCCTTTACCCTTTTTCTTCCCTGGCCCAAACCTCCAAAGCCCAACATCCCTTTTACTAATAAAAAAAACCCAACCCAGTTCCCCCAGTTTGACTAAAAGTCAAACTAACACCCCCATCTTCTTCCCTCTCCCACACCACTTGCATCTGCTAACCATCACTTCACCACCACCTCACTCTCACTTGCTCCACCGCCCACTCCACCATATCAAAACACCACAAGACAACAACATTTAATGCACCCCCCCCCCAATTGGTAGATAAACAGAGCAATTTGCTCTGTTTTCTTTTGGCGCCAAAATGAATGGATGGTCAAGATTGCTCAATAATGATCCAACGTTCAAGATTTCAAGTGGGATATGCTCAGAAGGTCAAGTGGAACCCTAATTTCCATCTATAAAAGGAGAAGACCCCAAAAAGATCAAGTAGTAGTCACATAGTGTAATTTTTATGTCGAATTAATGTAATTTCCAATTCTAGTTGTTAGTTTTAATCAAAGATAGTTGTAATCTGTTTCCAAGTTGTAATTTCATCTTTTGTTAATCAAAATTTCAAGTTCTAAGATCAAATTCAGTTTCATCATTTCAAAATTCAAATTTCTGTTTTAGCTTTAATAGTGTTCTAAGCTTCAAGTTACTGTTCCATAAGCTCACTTAGGACTTAATTAGACTTAAGAAAACACAAAAAAAGTAAAAAATTCAGAAAACAAACATCACAGGGTACCTTTGCTATTTGAACATGGAATGCTTTCGAACTGGTCTAAATGGATTGGCCAGATGGACTTTACCTAGCTTATCTTTGATAAGCTAGGAGCTTGTTGAGCATAGAGATACTCTAGTAAAGCTAGAGTTGAGGTTCTCCATTTCCATTTTCTTGAATTCCAAGTTTTAGTGTATTTCTGTGATTGTACTGTTCCTTTGGTTATAGCTCCTTATTTGTGTGTTTTAGAGCTTAATCAGTGTACTTATAAGATATTATAGTTTTAGTTGTGTGGTTGTTAATTAGATTTTATTGTTGTTTCAAATTCTCTTTTCACAGTCAAATAGGTGAATTTGCCAAATCTGTGTTTCATGTTGTTATTATTGGTACTCTAAGCTCTAAAGGTCTTATGAAATGGAAATGTAATCTTTGAAATCAGTGCTAAGGTCTTAATTTGTCTTTTGCTTTGAAAATCACAAAACAGTTTATCAAATAGTGTGTTTGGTTCAAGGTTGTTTACTGTGATCAAGTCTGAGATTGTTGTTGTTCTTGGTTCATGCAAGTCATTTAAGGTCATATTGACTCAAAACAACTATAAAACACAGGCTCCATTTGATAAAAAGTCAAAATACCTTTGATCTCAACATTACTTGTTCTCTGTCAAAATCTTTGGATCCATAATCATTCACATGGTGCATAGGTTGTTAACAAAGCCCAAACCAGTTCAAGTTTAACTAATAACAACATATTAAGTCACTTAGGAACCTTAGAATCTCACCAAAGTCAACTTTGTTCAAAAATCAAAAAAAGTCAATTTGATAGTTAAAAACTTTTTGAATAAAACAGTTGATTTAATTGTGATCTTGTTATTAGGAATTAGGTTGTAAGCTTGTAGGTAGTTAATATTTTGTTGCTAATCTTTACTAGGGCTGCTCATAGCTTTTTGTTTGTCCAAAATTGATATTGCATATTGAATCAGTGTATACTGCCCCTTGTCACCCAACTTCACAAGCTCACCCCAAGCTGCTCAGTGATCCATAAGCTCTGCTTATTGGCTTATTGGGAAGCTTACTTGGCCCACTTTTCAAATCAAGTTTCATTTTAGACCCTAGATCACTCCTGTAGGCCCCACAAGATCTGCAAAACTGTCCCAACTCTGTGTGCAACTGTGATGATCAGGATTGCTTATTTGTGCTTATTAGCTTATTTTTCCATGTATTGTTGTTGATTTAAGTTCATTTCAGTGTATTTAAGTTGTTTATAACTTATTTTATCAATTTCATTCACTGTGGGGCGTATTCCTAGCTTTTGCATAGCAAGTTTGACCAAAGTCAAACTGCTTTTCCATTTAGCTTCCAAAGTGCTTACTTTTTGAGAACCAAAAGTTTTGTTTTCACAAAAGTTGCATATTTTCAGTATTAAAATAGTTTTGTAAAAGAAAAATCACAAAAACACCAAATTAAAAATAATGATAGCTTCTATTTAAGCCATTTGGCTTATTGCTCAGCTTTTTCAAAAAGCAATTTTCATTTTTATATTTTTCTTAGGTTTCTGTTTAGTCAAAGTATTTTTAGTAATTTTTCCATATTTTTCTTTTATCATTTAGTATTTTTAATAATTAATAATAGATTAAATAATATTTAGGTAATATTAGTAATAAAATATTTTTATTAGATTTTAGTTAACAACAGTTGGGTTTTATAATTTTCCTAGGTTTTGTAAATTATAAAATAATTTTAGGAAATTTTTCATAATTTTCACTGTTCATTTTCTATTTTTCTTAAATTAAATTAATTAAATTAGTAATTTAGTAAGTAATTAATTTAGTAATTAGATAAATAATTAAATAATAGTATAAATCAATTTTTTATAATTTTCCTAGGTTCCGGTAGCAATAATTTAGTTTTCTAAAAATTTTCATAATTTTCCAAGTTATTTTTCTATTTTTCTTAAATTTAACTAGTTAATTAGATTTAATTAGTAATTAATTAATAGAAAATTCACAAAAAGACAAAAAAATATAATTTTAGTTTTTAAAATTATTTCAGGTTATTTTAGACTTTTTAAAAGTAATTTTGCATTTTTCTTAGATTTATTTGATATTTTGGTAATTTTAGGATAATTTAAATAGTTTTTAAGTATTTAAAATAGTTTTAATTAATAAAAAATAATAAAATAATCAAAAAAAATAATTTTCTTTTTTATAAAATTGTCTTTTCATTTTAAGTTTTGTAAAAGTTGCATTTTCACCCACTGTAGTTTACATTTGCATATTTCCACTTTCCCAGTACGCATTTAGATTTTTAGGGGTATTTGCAATTCTGTGTTTGTTAATACTGTTTCATTATCATTTCAAACAATCATTAGTGTAAAAATCAATCATAATCTCTTTCTGGTTACTATTCCTGATCACTCATTCCAAAACGTTTTTCCAACTACAAGTTCAATCTCGTCGGGACATAACGACCCGGGAACACACTGTGCTTTCAACGGATCATAAATTGATCACTTTCTCTCTCATAGCCTGAGTTAGTTGACCAGGAACACCTGGTTGACCTAGTTGACTGTTTGAGAGTAAGTCAAATTTTGGCGCCGCTGCCGGGGAGGTTGTTGCGTGTTTTCAAAAACGTTTAGGTTTAGTGGTTTTCAAAACCCTCCTTGTACAAATCACATCACTTGTAAATTTTTGTAAAAATCTTAATCATATCAAAAAACCCGTCATTAACACTTCCTCTTGGAGTGTTAACAACACCAAAAAAATCATAAACAACAAAACAAATCGTGAAGTTAAATTACTTCGATTCTTTAAGATTAAAACCTGTACAGTTGGAATACGGAGGTTCTGACATTAAATTGCGAACCGAAGAGAGACCCATTCTATCTCTCCCGCCAACCTGCGAGTAGTCTTAAAGGAATGATTTCGGTTAACGAATCGATTCCAAAAATAATTCCCAAGTTTTTTCACACACACCCCGAAAAGCCAAAACATTTGTTTTCTTGTTAAATAAATACGTAAAATATTACCACCGCAAATCAAGGCAGAATACAACCCAACTGGGTGTATGAACATTAATAAGTTCCCAAACTAAAGATTAAAACTTGCCTTTGTATCCGTGTGATTTGGTGTACCTTTTTTAAAGAAGCCATTCACGCAGTGATTATTGGTTTAAGTTCACTGTTGTTTTGCCTCGGTCTTGTTTTACTTGTGAATATTTTTTAGTGCATGCGCACTCGTTCCCAGTCCAGGAGAATTCGTCATAGAAACATAGCTGACTTGTTGGCTATTGAAGAAACACCCATAAAAATGCCTGACGATGACCCACCACCACCTCTACCCCCTCCCAACTCTGAAATTGGTGAGGTAGCTCCCGATCTCCGAACGATGGAGGAGCTATGTCAACAGGGGAGGACCCATTGCACCGCTTACTATCAATTCCACGGATTTTGGACTCAAGCACCACATGATCCAGTAGGTCCAGAATTCGTGTCAGTTTCATGGTTTATCGGGTGACGATGCAAACAAGCATCTCGATAAATTCTTAACCGTCACCCAGAGCATGAAGCAAAATGGCGACACCGAAGACGGCCTTCGCTTATACCTCTTTCCATATTCTCTCACTCATCATGCTACTGCCTGGTTTGATCGTCTCCCGAAGAATTCGATCCACACTTTTGATGAAATGGTTACCAAATTCTTAGCAAAATACTTTCCACCATCCATGGTAACTAAGTTGAGAAATGATATTAGCAACTTCCGACAGCTTCCCGATGAGTCCTTATTTGAGGCATGGGAACGCTATAAGCTTGCAATTGATCGATGTCCCAATCATAACATGCTTCTAGTCACCATAATAGATACGTTCTACAATGGTTTGACTCTCCGCATCGTGACACAATCAATGCTGCTGCTGGAGGGACCTTTATGAAAAGGACCCCCGAGGAGTGCTATGATCTCATTGAGAACATGACCGCCCACCACAATTTCTGGGATTCCTCAGCTGAGAGGAATGATTCATGTAAATCTGTCAATCCAGCCTCCTCTGAAATAGCTGCTCTCACTAAAAAGATGGATGATCTGTCCACTGCTGTGTTGAGAATGCATCAAACTAATCAGAACATCAACCATCAAGTCAGAGCTGTCAGTCACAGTTGTGAAACTTGTGGTGGTCCACATCCTTATACTGAGTGCCCAGCCACCGGTGGCTTCACTCAAGAGAGCGTTTATGCTGCTCACGGTTCCTACAATGCTGGGGGTAACTCTTACCAACCACAGGGGGATCGTAATCTTCTAAGCTATCGTTCCAACAATTTCCTCGGACCACCCGGATTTAATTTGTCTCAAAACCATAATGCTCAAAACCGGAACCAGAATTTTCATCAAAACCAAAATCGGATGAACTAAGGTTTTAACAACCAAGGGAATTTAAATTCCGGTCATAACCAGGGTTTTCAAAACCAAGGAAATTTTCAAAGAAATCAAGGTCACAACAATCATGGGAATTTTCATAATCAGGGTAATTTTCATTAATTAAGCGTATGTCTCACCTGAATTTCAAAACAATGACTGATCTTGCTCGCCACAAGCTTGTTGAAGGTCTTCCTCGATTTCGCTTTGCAAAAGATCACCTACGTCCGGCATGTGAACAAGGGAAGAGCAAGCGTGCACACTTTAACTCTATCAGTGAATCAAGGTCAAAACATGTTCTTCACCTACTTCATATGGATTTATGTGGCCCAATGCGTGTGCAAACGATCAATGGGAAACGCTACATCCTAGTAATTGTTGATGACTATTCCAAATGGACTTGGGTTTATTTCTTACGTAGCAAAGATCAAGCTCCATCAATGATCATCACATTTCTCACCAAGATTCAGGTCCAACTGCGTAACACCGTCAGAATTGTCAGAACGGATAATGGTACCGAATTTAAGAACCAGATTCTTCGGGATTATTTTGAGAAAGTGGGAATTGAGCATCAAACAACGATAGCAAGATGTCCTGAACAGAATGAGGTTGTTGAACATCGTAATAGAACACTTGTGGAAGCTGCAAGGACAATNAAATACTTTCCACCATCCATGGTAACTAAGTTGAGAAATGATATTAGCAACTTCCGACAGCTTCCCGATGAGTCCTTATTTGAGGCATGGGAACGCTATAAGCTTGCAATTGATCGATGTCCCAATCATAACATGCTTCTAGTCACCATAATAGATACGTTCTACAATGGTGTGACTCTCCGTCATCGTGACACGATCAATGCTGCTGCTGGAGGGACCTTTATGAAAAGGACCCCCGAGGAGTGCTATGATCTCATTGAGAACATGACCGCCCACCACAATTTCTGGGATTCCTCAGCTGAGAGGAATGATTCATGTAAATCTGTCAATCCAGCCTCCTCTGAAATAGCTGCTCTCACTAAAAAGATGGATGATCTGTCCACTGCTGTGTTGAGAATGCATCAAACTAATCAGAACATCAACCATCAAGTCAGAGCTGTCAGTCACAGTTGTGAAACTTGTGGTGGTCCACATCCTTATACTGAGTGCCCAGCCACCGGTGGCTTCACTCAAGAGAGCGTTTATGCTGCTCACGGTTCCTACAATGCGGGGGGTAACTCTTACCAACCACAAGGGGATCGTAATCTTCTAAGCTATCGTTCCAACAATTTCCTCGGACCACCCTAATTTAATCAGTCTCAAAACCATAATGCTCAAAACCGGAACCAGAATTTTCATCAAAACCAAAATCGAATGAACCAAGGTTTTAACAACCAAGGGAATTTCAATTCCGGTCATAACCAGGGTTTTCAAAACCAAGGAAATTTTCAAAGAAATCAAGGTCACAACAATCATGGGAATTTTCATAATCAGGGTAATTTTCAAAACCAGGGAAACAATTTTCAGGGTAACAACAACAATCAAGGAAATTTTCAAAATAATCGTGCTCAAAATTTTCCTAACCAATACCAGAATCAAAATGTTGTTCAACCCCAGTCTTCCTCCGATGAGTTGTTGAAACAATTCATGAAATCTCAAGAGGAAACAAATCGGTTATTGGTCAGCCAAATCTCTGAACTTAAGAAGTCTTTAAATGATCGACCCTCGGGCTCAGGAGTACTTCCTAGCAACACGATCGCTAATCCGAGGGGCGATGTTAAGGCGATCACAACCCGAAGTGGAGTTTCATACAAAGGACCCACGGCTCCGGCTACCCCTTCTTCTCTTTCTCCCGAGGTAGCTGAACCCGAACCTGAGGTTACTACGGACACGGTACTTCCTACTAATAACGGAGGTACCGACGACGTCCACCCTCAAGTTATCCCGGTCCCGAAACCCAAGCCAAAACCTGGAGTTGTTTTTGAACCTCCAGTTGTTCCCGTGGAAAATCCCGTTCCCAAACCTTCGATTCCTTATCCATCACGTTTACAAGATCAGAAGCTCCGCGAAAAAGCTAGTCACCAAATGGAAAATTTTTTCCAAATCTTTAAAGAATTACATTTTGACATTAGCTTCGCGGATGCTCTTCTTCTGATGCCCAAGTTTGCATCAACAATCAAGACTTTGCTCAATAACAAGGAAAAACTCTTTGAGATGGCAAATACTCCATTAAACGAGAAATGCTCTGCGGTCTTGTTAAAACGGCTTCCTGAAAAGCTTGGAGATCCCGGGAAATTCCTCATTCCTTGCATTTTCCCGGGAATGGTTGAATGCTTTGCCTTGGCCGTTCTCGGTGCAAGTATCAACCTTATGCCTCACTCAGTTTGGAAGAAACTTTCTCTTCCGGCACTTACTCCTACCTGCATGACTCTCGAGCTTGCAGATCGTTCTATATCTCGTCCCCTCGGCATTGCCGAAGATGTGTTTGTGAAAGTAGGAAAGTTCCATTTTCCAGCCGACTTCGTGATTGTTGAATTCGATGCAGACCCACGGGTTCCTCTCATTCTTGGCAGAGGATTCTTAAGAACGGGTCGTGCTCTGATCGATGTCTTTGAAGAAGAAATCACTCTACGTGTTGGTAATGAAGCCATCACGTTCAATCTTGATCAAACGTCGAGATACTCTTCCAACTATGATGCAGCAGAAATTAACAGAATCGATATCATCGATGTTGCTTCGGATGAGTATTCTCAGGATATTCTTGGTTTCACTGATCGTTCTTTGAGTGGCAATCCCACTCCCTCTTCTCAACCTATCATTGCTAATTCTTCTCCTTCCCTAACTCCGTTTGAGGGAAGTGAATTCATCTTGGAGGAAATAGAGGCCTTTCTCAAAAGTGATTCAATTCCCGATGGAGTTGATAGCCAAGAGAAGACTACCTTTACATGACCCTACGGAACTTTTTCCTACAGACGTATGCCTTTTGGCTTATGTAATGGTCCAGGCACGTTCCAACGGTGTATGATGGCCATTTTCCACGACATGATCGGGAAAACTATGGAGGTCTTAATGGATGATTTCTCGGTCATTGGGGATTCTTTCCAATCATGTCTCTCCCATTTAGAAAAAATGTTGCAAAGGTGTGAAGACACCAATCTCTGTCTAAATTGGGAGAAGAGTCACTTTATGGTCAAAGAGGGCATTGTCCTCGGCCATAAGATTTCTAAAAGCGGGATTGAGGTCGACAGAGCCAAAGTCGATGTCATTGCTAAACTACCTCATCCCACCACCGTTAAAGGTGTTAGGAGTTTCCTTGGTCATGCCGGATTCTATCATAGATTCATACAAGATTTCTCTAAAATCGCCCGGCCTATGACTCATCTTCTTGAAAAAGATGCTCCTTTCATCTTTTCTCCTGAGTGCATCGAAGCTTTTCAAACTCTCAAGAAAAAGCTCACAGAAGCACCCATCCTAGTTGCCCCCGATTGGGACTTGCCTTTTGAACTCATGTGCGATGCCAGTGATTTTGCTTTAGGCGCGGTCTTGGGGCAACGAAAAACAAAACATTTCCAGCCTATACACTATGCTAGTAAAACTATGAACGAGGCTCAGACTTATTACACCACGACATAAAAAGAATTATTAGCTGTGGTGTATGCTTTTGAGAAGTTTCGGCCTTACTTAATCTTAACCAAAAGCATAGTGTATACGGATCACTCGGCCCTGAAATATCTCTGTGCTAAGCAAGATGCAAAGTTGAGATTGCTCCGATGGGTTCTCCTCCTGCAAGAATTTGATATCATTATCCGTGATAAAAAAGGAGCTGAGAACCTAGCAGCTGATCATCTATCACGATTAGAAAACCCTCACCAGGACGTGTTCGAGAAAAAGGAAATAAATGAAACATTTCCTCTCGAAACACTCAATGCGGTTTCTTTTCGTGGTGACTCTACTACCCCATGGTTTGCAGACTTTGCAAATTACCATGCGGGTAACTTTGTTGTGAAGGGGATGACGTCCCAACAGAAAAACAAATTCTTTAAAGACGTCAAACATTACTTCTGGGACGACCCCTTCTTGTTCAAAATCTGTGCCGATCAAGTCATCAGGCGGTGTGTCCATGGCCAAGAAGCCTTGGATATTCTTAAAGCTTGTCATGATGGACCCACGGGGGGACATCATAATCCAAACTACACCGCCAAGAAGGTGTTTGATTCGGGTTTCTACTGGCCCACGATCTATAAAGATGCCCAAGAGTTTGTCAAAGCTTGTGACGCTTGTCAGCGTCACGGGAATATTTCAAAGACTAACGAGATGCCTCAAAATGCCATCCAAGTCTGTGAAATCTTTGACGTATGGGGCATTGACTTTATGGGGCCATTTCCATCTTCTCGAGGAAACAAATACATACTCGTGGCTGTTGACTACTTATCCAAATGGGTTGAGGCGAAAGCCTTACCCACCAACGATGCCCGAGTTGTTGTGAAATTTTTAAAATCTCTTTTTGCTAGGTTCGGTACTCCACGTGCCATCATTAGTGATCGTGGTACACACTTCTGCAATGACAAATTTGATAAAGTCATGCAAAAGTACGGTGTAACTCACCGTCTTTCCACTGCGTATCACCCCCAAACAAGTGGGCAGGTGGAGGTAACGAACCGTGGTATTAAAAGGATTCTGGAGAGGACAGTAGGAGAAAATCGTGCCTCTTGGTCGGATAAACTAGATGATGCACTCTGGGCCTTCCGTACAGCTTACAAAACACCCATCGGGTGTACTCCTTACAAGCTTGTATACGGGAAGGCGTGTCATCTGCCGATTGAGCTTGAGCATAAAGCCTACTGGGCCTTGAAACATGCAAACTTCGATCTCCAGACAGCGGGTGATCACCGTAAAGTTCAGCTGAATGAATTAAATGAACTTCGGGATCAGGCATACGAGAACTCTTTGATTTTCAAGGAAAAAACAAAGAAGATTCATGACTCCAAGATTAAAAACCGCGTTTTCAACGTTGGTGATCAAGTCCTTCTTTTCAACTCCAGATTAAAGATCTTCTCGGGCAAACTCAAAACCCGTTGGTCTGGCCCTTTTCACTGTGACTAAAGTTTATCCATATGGTACCGTCGAATTATCTCAAACGGACGGACCAAATTTCAAAGTGAACGGTCACAGATTGAAGCAATACTTTGGAGGGGACATACCACCCATGGTTGTCCCGGATGTCCAAACTTTCCCCATGAACCAATGAATGCGGGGATCGAGTCAAGCTAGTGACACGTTAATCAAAAATTAGCATGCCACGGGTTTTCACCCATGTTTTTGACTTCTTTCACATATTATTCAATAAAAAAATATATATATATTCATCATCATCACTTTAAAAGAAGTGATAGCTTCTATTTAAGAAGCTTTATTTTTGATGGTTCCCACACTTGCCTCAATCTAAACGTTTAAAATCTCAAAGTATCGGTATAATGGCCGGGACTTTGAATATTGAGGACAATATTCAATTCTAGTGTGGGGGGGAAATTCTGGCGAATTTGATCACGTTTTTTTCCATCTAAAATGCCTTAATTCCCCCATTTTGGCCAAAAAATTTTTCTTTTGGTTTGCACTAACACGACAAATGGTTATCAGTCCACCATGTCTCATCCACAAAAGGTCTGGCTAATCCGAGAGCAAACGGCTCCCGGTAAAGATATCTCAAATCCGTTGATGGCTTGCAGTTTGCCAAAAATTGCATGGTACTCAGCTCATCATATCCTTAATTCGTGAAGAGTTGGCTAGTCCAGAAGCAAACGGCTCCTGGTAAAGACAAATCAAATCCGTTTACAGCTGGTGGTTTGCTGAAAATCACTTGGTTATCAGTGTACCATGGTTCTTACTTGAACTGTAACATTTGGCTACTCCAGAAGTAATGGCTTTTGGTAAAGAGACATCAAATCCATTAAGTTTTCCCAAAAGATTGCTAGGTACTAGCAATATTTTAGTGTGGGGGATTGATGAGTGTGTAAATACTCATCATTTTTACCTAATCTGAACTGTCAAAACATCCAAAAACACCCAACAACGCATCAAAATAGTGAAAATATTCCAAAAGTGTGTTTATATGTTGTAGATGCAAAATGTTTGAAAGCAAATGAAAAACGAACAAAGTTTGCACAATTGGCAGTTTCAGTCCCTCAACTTTCACAATTTGTCAAATCTAGTCCCTGGTTATTTCAAATCATGCAAAATATCATAAAAGGTCCTTGGGGATTCATAAGTTGTCAAAACAAGTCCTTTGAATATCAAAAATCACAAATTTACAACTTTGGTCCCCCAAGTTTGAAAAATGTCAAAAATAGTCCTTGGTCATTTAAAAAAGTGAAAATAATAAAAAATAAACCTTGTACTATTCATAAATGACACAATTGGTCCTTGTGGTAAAATTTTGGAAAATTACATGTTTGGTCCCTGAAGTTTCACAAGTTGGCAGAATTAGTCCCTGAGAATTCCAAAAGTGCAAAAAGTCAACAAAGGTCCTCATACTATTCACAATTGACAAAAATCACCCCTTGGATAACCTTGGACGATTGCCAAATTCAGTCCCTTGAATTTTTAGAAATTACATTTTGGTCCTTGTTAAATCTACAAACCAAACAGATTCCCTTATTATCCAAAACCCAAAAATCCAAATCCAACCCAACACTAATAAACCCCAAGCCCCATCCAGTCCAAAACAGTCCAATCCCTAAACCCTTTACCCTTTTTCTTCCCTGGCCCAAACCTTCAAAGCCCAACATCCCTTTTACTAATAAAAAAACCCAACCCAGTTCCCCCAGTTTGACCAAAAGTCAAACTAACACCCCCGTCTTCTTCCCTCCCTCACACCACTTGCATCTGCTAACCATCACTTCACCACCACCACACTCCCACTTGCTCCACCGCCCACTCCACCATCTCAAAACACCACAAGACAACAGCATTTAATGCACCCCCCCCCAATTGGTATATAAACAGAGCAATTTGCTCTGTTTTCTTTTGGCGCCAAAATGAATGGATGGTCAAGATTGCTCAATAATGATCAAACATTCAAGATTTCAAGTGGGATATGCTCAGAAGGTCAAGTGGAACCCTAATTTCCATCTATAAAAGGAGAAGACCCCAAAGAGATCAAGTAGTAGTCACATAGTGTAATTTTTATGTCGAATTAATGTAATTTCAAATTCTAGTTGTTAATTTTAATCAAAGATAGTTGTAATCTGTTTCCAAGTTGTAATTTCATCTTTTGTTAATCAAAATTTCAAGTTCTAAGATCAAATTTAGTTTCATCATTTCAAAATTCAAATTTCTGTTTTAGCTTTAATGGTGTTCTAAGCTTCAAGTTACTGTTCCATAAGCTCACTTAGGACTTAATTAGACTTAAGAAAACACAAAAAAAGTAAAAAATTCAGAAAACAAACATCACAGGGTACCTTTGCTATTTGAACATGAAATGCTTTAGAAGTGGTCTAAATGGATTGGCCAGATGGACTTTACCTAGCTTATCTTTGATAAGCTAGGAGCTTGTTGAGCATAGAGATACTCTAGTAAAGCTATAGTTGAGGTTCTCCATTTTCATTTTCTTGAATTCCAAGTTTTAGTGTATTTCTGTGATTGTGCTGTTCCTTTGTTTATAGCTCCTTATTTGTTTGTTTTAGAGCTTAATCAGTGTTCTTATAAGATATTATAGTGTTTAGTTGTGTGGTTGTTAATTGGATTTCATTGTTGTTTCAAATTCTAGTTTCACAGTCAAATAGGTGAATTTGCCAAATCTGTGTTTCATGTTGTTATTATTGGTACTCTAAGCTCTAAAGGTCTTATGAAATGGAAATGTAATCTTTGAAATCAGTGCTAAGGTCTTAATTTATCTTTTGCTTTGAAAATCACAAAACAATTTATCAAATAGTGTGTTTGGTTCAAGGTTGTTTACTGTGATCAAGTCTGAGATTGTTGTTGTTCTTGGTTCATGCAAGTCATTTAAGGTCATATTGACTCAAAACAACTATAAAACAAAGGCTCCATTTGATAAAAAGTCAAAATACCTTTGATCTCAACATTACTTGTTCTTTGTCAAAATCTCTGGATCCATAATCATTCACATGGTGCATAAGTTGTTAACAAAGCCCAAACCAGTTCAATTTTAACTAATAACAACATATTAAGTCACTTAGGAATCTTAGAATATCACCAAAGTCAACTTTGTTCAAAAATCAAAAAGTCAATTAGACAGTTAAAAAGTTTTTGAATAAAACAGTTGATTTAATTATGATCTTGTTATTAGGAATTAGGTTGTAAGCTTGTAGGTAGTTAATATTTTGTTGCTAATCTTTACTAGGGTATTTTTGTTTAATTTTTATTCAGCTTGTAAACTGCTTATTGAGTGGCTTTTTCTTAGTACATTTTTCAAAATCTGTCCTGTGTCACAGTTTGTACCAAAATTCATAAGCATGCACAGGGCTTAATATAGATTGGAAATGAAATGTTCTTGTTGTTTTGTGTTCTCTGATTGCTTGTGAGTCTGAATCAAGAGATAAGTTGGATTTTCAAGCTCATTTGCTTATAAAAGTTTAGCCTTAAACATAGCCTGTGAACCATTAGCTCCCATGTACCAGTGTTTTCATCATTTTTCACAAGCTTCTCAAAAGCTCACCTGTGAACCCAACCCATAGATTTTTAGTTTTTTGTAAAGCTCATCCACCATTTTCATTGACCCAAGTCTTGTTTTTCATTTTCTAGATCATTTCATAGGGCTGCTCATAGCTTTTTGTTTGTCCAAAATTGATATTGCATATTGAATCAGTGTATACTGCCCCTTGTCACCCAACTTCACAAGCTCACCCCAAGCTGCTCAATGAACCATAAGCTCTGCTTATTGGCTTATTGGGAAGCTTACTTGGCCCACTTTTCAAATCAAGTTTCATTTTAGACCCTAGATCACTCCTGTGCGCCCCACAAGGTCTGCAAAACTGTCCAAAGTCTGTGTGCAACTGTGATGATCAGGATTGCTTATTTGTGCTTATTAGCTTATTCTTCCATGGATTGTTGTTGATTTAAGTTCATTTCAGTGTATTTAAGTTGTTTATAACTTATTTTATCAATTTCATTCACTGTGTGGCGTATTCCTAGCTTTTGCATAGCAAGTTTGACCAAAGTCAAACTGCTTTTCCATTTAGCTTCCAAAGTGCTTACTTTTTGAGAACCAAAAGTTTTGTTTTCACAAAATTTGCATATTTTCAGTATTAAAATAGTTTTGTAAAAGAAAAATCACAAAAACACCAAATTAAAAATAGTGATAGCTTCTATTTAAGCCATTTGGCTTATTGCTCAGCTTTTTCAAAAAGCAATTTTCATTTTTATATNACCCTAGATCACTCCTGTAGGCCCCACAAGATCTGCAAAACTGTCCCAACTCTGTGTGCAACTGTGATGATCAGGATTGCTTATTTGTGCTTATTAGCTTATTCTGCCATGGATTGTTGTTGATTTAAGTTCATTTCAGTGTATTTAAGTTGTTTATAACTTATTTTATCAATTTCATTCACTGTGTGGCGTATTCCTAGCTTTTGCATAGCAAGTTTGACCAAAGTCAAACTGCTTTTCCATTTAGCTTCCAAAGTGCTTACTTTTTGAGAACCAAAAGTTTTGTTTTCACAAAATTTGCATATTTTCAGTATTAAAATAGTTTTGTAAAAGAAAAATCACAAAAACACCAAATTAAAAATAGTGATAGCTTCTATTTAAGCCATTTGGCTTATTGCTCAGCTTTTTCAAAAAGCAATTTTCATTTTTATATCTTTCTTAGGTTTCTGTTTAGTCAAAGTATTTTTAGTAATTTTTCCAGATTTTTCTTTTATCATTTAGTATTTTTAATAATTAATAATAGATTAAAAAATATTTAGGTAATATTAGTAATAAAATAGTTTTATTAGATTTTAATTAACAACAGTAGGTTTTTATAATTTTCCTAGGTTTTATAAATTATAAAATAATTTTAGGAAATTTTTCATAATTTTCACTGTTCATTTTCTATTTTTCTTAAATTAAATTAATTAAATTAGTAATTTAGTAAGTAATTAATTTAGTAATTAGATAAATAATTAAATAATAGTATAAATCAAGTTTTTATAATTTTCCTAGGTTCCTGTAGCAATAATTTAGTTTTCTAAAAAATTTCATAATTTTCCAAGTTATTTTTCTATTTTTCTTAAATTTAACTAGTTAATTAGATTTAATTAGTAATTAATTAATAGAAAATTCACAAAAAGACAAAAAAATATAATTTTAGTTTTTAAAATTATTTTAGGTTATTTTAGACTTTTTAAAAGTAATTTTGCATTTTCCTTAGATTTATTTGATATTTTGGTAATTTTAGGATAATTTAAATAGTTTTTAAGTATTAAAATAGTTTTAATTAAAAAATAATAATAAAATAATCAAAAAAAAATAATTTTCTTTTTTATAAAATTTTCTTTTCATTTTAAGTTTGTAAAAGTTGCATTTTCACCCCCCTGTAGTTTACATTTGCATATTTCCACTTTCCCAGTACGCATTTAGATTTTTAGGGGTATTTGCAATTCTGTGTTTGTTAATACTGTTTCATTATCATTTCAAGCAATCATTAGTGTAAAAATCAATCATAATCTCTTTCTTGTTACTATTCTTGATCACTCATTCCAAAACGTTTTTCCAACTACAATTTCAATCTCGTCGGGACATAACGACCCGGGAACGCACTGTGCTTTCAACGGATCATAAATTGACCACTTTCTCTCTCATAGCCTGATTTGGTTGACCAGGAACACCTGGTTGACCTAGTTGACTATTTGAGAGTAAGTCAGTACCCTTCCTACATGCATGCTAAATGAGCATTGATGACATTGCTTTTCTTTTTTCGTGTGTGCAGACATGAGAAGAAAATAGTGTTTGCATAACCAAGGGCAAAACAGACATTTTGCTAGCAACCTTTAGACAACTATGGAACAACCTTTAGAGCAAAGTATATTATCCTACCAACCAGGATAATGAAGTAAAGCCCCCTTCCAACTTTTTCCAACACATATATACACCACATACTTGAACTAAAAATTAAAATATACACAAAATGAGTGGCAATGATACACACGTAAAGGAAGGAAGTGGTGGTTGCATTGGTTTGGGTATTAGAAGTGGAAACAAAACTACAAGGGGTGGTGCAGGGAGTAATGGTCCACATGTTGAGGTGTTGGATGAAAGATGCTTTATCTGTGTTGGGGATGTCAAGTGTTTGAGGCATGCTTACACAGGTGGAAGTGTTGTTATACTACATAAAGCTGGTTGTGCAAAGGCGGATGAAGTAAGTGGTGGTGTCATTGGTCTTGGTATTAGAAGTGGTGCAAATGCAACTCAACAATGTCAACCACTAAAGAAGAAACAGAATAAGCCAACAAGCTTGAGTAACAACACCAAAAATAAATGAATGACTATGGTGTATTAGCATTTTAACATGGATTTGGGCATGTCCAATCCACTAATATTGTTTTAGGTTATTTCCATGTTTCATGACTTTATATGTGCTCTATGGTTTGATTAATGTTATTTTCTTGTTTATGTTTGTCATACATATCAAAGACACTCCACAATTCAAAATATCCATTCCATATTACATAAGGAAAAACTGAATCACAACATCCATTCTAATTATTGTCATTAAGACTGATACAAGTTCTTTTTCAAAGGCTGGCTTCAAGGCTTCTTTGCATGAGTTGAAGTTGAACCTTTTTTAGCTTCAAGCTTTAAATACTTGGCATAGTCAGAATCAGCAGTACCAATTACATAATGAGAGCTTGTTGGAATGGTTGTTAACCCTTTTGGACCATGAAATTGAAGCTTTAAATACACAGCATAATCAGGATCAACAGGTCCAATGACATACTCAGTAGAGGTTGTGGGAGTGGTGCTTAAACCTTTTTCAGCTTTAAGTTTTAAAAACTGTTCATATTGATGATCAGCAGGACCAATGATATACTCAGACGTCTTGGATGTGTTTTCTGCAACTAATTAAAAAACAAAGAGAAAAACAAAATAAAAATAGTAAGTAAATAAATAAAAATAAATAAATGGTATAGATTCAGAAAGAGTCAACTGGTAACAAAAATACACCAATATTTAGAGCTTTTGAACCAGAACACGACCATTGATATATGAAAACCGGAATAATAATATCTTTTTTGCTTCTGGTATTCATTGTGTTGGAACTAAGGTTATAGGAAATGTTGGTGTAAGAGGAAGTTAGTTTATAACCTTGATTTTATGTGTGTATGT
>LBNU01010331.1:38038-50084 GCA_014162995.1 Artemisia annua
GTTAACCCTTTTGGACCATGAAGTTGAAGCTTTAAATACACAGCATAATCAGGATCAACAGGTCCAATGACATACTCAGTAGAGGTTGTGGGAGTGGTGCTTGAACCTTTTTCAGCTTTAAGTTTTAAAAACTGTTCATATTGATGATCAGCAGGACCAATGATATACTCAGACGTCTTGGATGTGTTTTCTGCAACTAATTAAAAAACAAAGAGAAAAACAAAATAAAAAAAGTAAGTAAATAAATAAAAATAAATAAATGGTATAGATTCAGAAAGAGTCAACTGGTAACAAAAATACACCAATATTTAGAGCTTTTGAACCAGAACACGACCATTGATATATGAAAACCGGAATAATAATATCTTTTTTGCTTCTGGTATTCATTGTGTTGGAACTAAGGTTATAGGAAATGTTGGTGTAAGAGGAAGTTAGTTTATAACCTTGATTTTATGTGTGTATGTGTGTCTGGTGTAACGGTAGTGTTGGAATTCAATGAGATAGGATTAAATGAGAGGTAAAGGTGTGGTTGAACGGTTGGGTGGGTAATAAATGGGGTTGGGTTGGGTTGGGTTGCTTGCACTATCATTTAATCGACTTGCCAGTACTAACTTTCATATACATAACAGTACGTATATGTTTGTACTGGTAGTGCAAACTTCCTTCTAACATTATGTGCATATTTTCTTTTTTCATGTACCTGTCTGATTTTTTTGATTTGTTAATGTGATTTTCTTGTTTATGTTTGTGAATCATATGAATGACACTAACATAGTTTAAACATATTTGAACACATAAGATCCATCTAAACACATTAAACAAAGTAAATTTGAATCATAAGATCAATTTCATTGAGTAATCATAAGTAGAGAGTTACCACAATTCATTTGGTTACTGCATTTGATCACATATCAAATACAAAGAGAAAAATTTAAAACAAACATGAACACATAATATTCATTTGATCACATTATACAAAGAAAATTTGAATCATAAGATCCATTTCATTGATTAACCTTAACCTTAATTTTACAAAATAAACCAACCCTAACGCACATCAAACAAGGCCCTCACGTCACGGATACGTCTCCCTCACAACAAACTCTATATTCTTTAGTAGACGATCACGGCTTTGCTTTGCCCTTCTCATCAACGCCCTTGCCTTACGCAAATCAATAACCTGTAGTCTCCTAAGCTTCTTCGATTTGTCCTTTGAATTTGTCAAACGTGACACGTTTCGAAGTTCAGCTATAACCTCCCTTCTACGACCAACCCTAGCAGTAATCTTTTTTGAATAGTTCTCCAAATCGTGTGACCTCCTTATGTCGTTAAGAATCTCTGGCTGGTGATGCCTAAGAACAAGTTTTGTCACAACAAATGAGTGAACGAGGGTTGTCATGTCAATATCAGTCATGTTCATGGTTATATTAGCGGGGAAAATTAGCTTCTATTATGAGTGAGTGTTTTCAGTGATGAGTGACCGGCCTAAAATGCAAGTGTGTGGTAGATAGCGGCGTGTTAAGTAGCCACATGTTTGACTTTCACTGTTTGGGATAGGTAGGGACAACCTTTCTCAAATGACCCATTTGATTTGCAACAATTCATTTGCTTGATGCTTTTGACTTTACCTAGTCAAAGATCAATGTAGATATCCAAGTTCATGCACAATGTGGTTCTTACCCATTTTTAAACAAAATATGTTTACTATAACCAACGAAACCAGATGGATAAACTTAATGAAAATATCTATAAGTCTTGTACCAAAGTCATTCACGTTGAAAAAATGCAGTCAAACAAGTCACAAAACAACTCAAGTTAGTGAACTAACCAACACACATGCAATCATAAGAGGAATATGGGGAAAATTGCCACACTTGTGGACTTAAATTAGTTTGCCTATAAAAGGACTTAGAAAACATCCACATATGTGGACTTGAATGTCTGCCTATATAAGGACTTAGATGATTGCCACAGGTGTGGACTTTGATGTTTGCCACTTATGTGGACTTTCATTACATACTTTGTATAACAACCATAATATTTAAACTTGAAATTTGTCCTGAATTTGAAACATGGCTAAAGGATAGCCCATTGACTGTCATTTGCTTGGCTGCCTTGAGTTGCTATATGTCCAGATGCTCGTTGCACAGTTGAACTAGGACCAACTTGAAAGGCACCAGATACTCCTTGCACATATGAACTAGGGCCAGTTTGAGAAGCTACATCTCCACCATGCACTGTTGAACTACGCCCAGCTTGAGAAGGTACATCTCCACCTTGCACATTTGAACAAGGAACAGCTTGAGCAGACCCTTTACCCTTACGTTGCCGTGCTCCAGCTTTCTTTAGACCTACATAACAACACATGTTCAAAAAAGGACCAAAATTTTTAACAGAGAAAACTGAAGTCTGACAATCTAATTAATACCTTTTGTAGGAAGTAGACCTTGTCCTTTGCATGTAGTCTTGTTGTGTCCAGCTTTACCACATAGTCCGCAAGTAATAACTCTCCCCTTTTTGGTCAGTTTTCCATTGTTCAAAGTCGGAGCATCCTCAAACTTAGACTTTCTTCTCTTCTTCCTTGGTCTGCCAACCTGGACATGATGCTTTGGTGGCAACAACACTGTAGCATGGGTGGTCTTCTCCCAATAGTTGCTTCCTCTAACTGGTTCTACTAAGTGGGAGTATACTTCCTTCCATGTGGTCAACCAATAACAGCTATGCACCCACGACTCTGGAGGTCCAACTTGAATGCCATTGAGTCCCATATTCCAAAAGGCTGCAACAGCATGCTTACATGGTATCCCGGTCAATTCCCATTTCCTGCATGAACACACCTTATCCTGTACATTCACAACACACTGATCACCCCATGCCCCTGTTACCTGATACTTAACTCCTCCATTCCATATCACCCGCAACGTTTCAGCCTCGCTCTTAATCTTTTCCAATATTTTAGTTGCAGTTGGGGTTAGAGGACCATCAGTTTTCTCAATTACAGCTTGTACAGCTACTATTCTCTTCATGCAGTATTCCCTGATGTACTCTAAAAGTGTGATGACTGGCTTGTCTCTTGCTGGAGCAATTTTACCGTTAAAGACCTCACAAATGTTGTTGATCAATAAATCTGTAACTGCTCTACCTATAACACGAACATATGAAACACTTAAATGACATACATGGCTGCTATTGAACCATTTTTACTTTTTAAAGACAAAAAAAGAATTACCAGAAAAATGAGATCTGGCCCAATGTTCAGCTGGTATATTCCTCAACCATTCATGCGCTTCCTTCTTCAAATCCTTCAAATGTTGCATACACTTTTCAAAACCAGCCAGGGTTGTAACAGATGCACATCTCCACAAAGCTTCCTTATATTCCAATCCACTGAACTGTTGCTTCATGTTTTCATGAATGTGCCTCAAGCAAAATCTGTGTTCTGCATTTGGGAATACAGATTTTAAGGCTGGAATGAGTCCCTGCACAAACCAACCAAGTTAGCAAAATAATAAATCATATTGTATTGTATTCAACAATTCAAGTAAGGGGAGCATGTTACTAACCTTTTGTCTGTCACTAATGAATGTAAAATTAGATCTAGGGCCTAGATCTATGTCATCACCCAAGCACATCAAGAACCAAGACCATGAACTCTTATTTTTAGCTTCTACCAAGGCTTAAGCCAATGGGTAAATTCCATTGTTAGGATCAAGTCCAACAGCAACCAACACTTGTCCTGGATAAGGACCTTTCATCAAACAACCATCCAAACCCAACAATTCTCTTTTACAAGCCTTGAAACCTTCCTTCAACCCCTCCCAAACAAACATAGATTCTTTTAAACACCCTTCTAGGCTCACTAGGATCAGCAGATTCTCTGTCGATTGCAAGCTTCACGGTTGTATTCGGGTTTGTAGACAACAATTCACCAATATAGTCCCTGAGCATCGTATACTGTAGGTTGTGATCACCTGCAACATCTTTTTCCGCTTTAGATTTGGCCCTAAATGCTTTTGACATAGAAACCTAAAGACGTAACTCACACTGGAGCTGGTGTTGAACTTCCTTTCCATGGATCTCTGGATTAATCTTCACTAGGTCATATATCCTGTTTGCCAAATATTTGTAAGTGCAGTGTTTGATTTCCCTTGATTGAAGGCAAGTGTGCTTGTCTTTGTGTGTCTTAACTATCCAGTTTTGGCTAACCTTGTCTTTGCTTACATACAACACCCAGGGGCATTGATTACACACCGTTTCAACAACAGAGCTTCCAACAACATTGCTCTTTCTTTTCCTCTCTTTACCTACTGGGCCACTTGATCCACTAGGCCCAACATCTGTAGCCACACTTGGGCCTGTTGATCCACTAGGCCCAACACCTGTAGCCATACTTAAGCCTGTTGGCCCACCTAAGACTGACTCTGTAAACACAGGAAGTTGGTTATCACATACAGCTCTTATCCTAAGGCCATCATTCTTGACGAACTTCAAATTTCTCCTGGTCTCAACTGCATGCATGTATATTCTTTCCTTCACCTCTTCTGCGGTTGCAAAGTCTTGTCCACTGAAAAAATAATACTGCATAACATAATTCTCTGACATGTCCGATGCAATTGCTCTTCGGAGATCCCTTATCTGTTTCCTAACAGCAAAATCTGGTTCACCTTCAGAACCCGGATCACTCTCAAAACCTTCAACACTAACAGCTTCTATTGAACCTACAACATCATCTCCAACTAAGCTGCAGTGACCAATGCTGTCATAAGCTTTATTCCCAGTTGGTCTATACTTACTTACCTCATCACCACTGCCGTTGCCAAAACTGTCATCAGGAGTATTCCTTGCTAGTTGAAAATCATTTACTTGCACACAAGGCTCAAATCCAGTGTGTCCTTCATCATTCATAACTGCAGCCTCTTCTTCATCACCTGAACCTGCATTGTCACTTGCGCCTCCATCATAATCACTATCACTGACATTATGAATTTCAACCTGCTCAACCTCCTCTTGTGCCCCTGCACCATCACCCTGCTCAACCTGTTCATCTTCTGCCCCACCATCACCCTGCTCAACCTCAACAGATTCTGCCCCTGCACCATCACCTTGCTCAACCTCAACATCTTCTGCCCCTGCACCATCACCCTCCTCAACCTCAACCTCTTGTGCCCCTGCACCATCATCTCCTTGCAATTCTGTTTGGGGATCATCTAGGTTAACAGGCAAGCCTAGATTTAAGTCCAGGTCACCAATACCAAAATGTTCATCATGAATTAATCCACTAGTTATGTCGACATTCATGGCATTCAAATAACTAAATGAATGAGCCACATCCAACTCATTCTCATCAAACTCCATCATCCTAATTATATCATCAAGTTTTTTTGAAACAGCCTCCTTACTAGCAGGTTCAACTGGGGTGAAACTTAAATTTAAACTTCCAAACTGTGAATCAATGTGGGGAAGGTCATTGCTTTGGTTATCACCACATTCAATCAAACTCAATTGTGTAAAATGGGTACCTTGAGTTGACTTGGCTGGAAGTGCTAAATTATCAGTGTTCTCAGGCCATGTCAGGGACAACATTTGACGATGTTTATTTACCTTAGGTCCACTAGGTGGAGTATTAGACACAAGTTCCTCTATTATTGCCCTAGTTTCGCCCGTAACCCTAGAACAACCATGCTCAATGTACACCTCTATCAACTTGAAACTATCCACAAGATAACTCAAACATCTAACATCATCATCACTTGACAGGGGAAATATCCGTGGTCTAAAGTACTCATTGGACTTAGATAGTGATAAAATAGAGGCTCATTCTTAACTGTGTAGCCCAACTGTAGCACCATTTGGTCTAGGTCAAAAACAGAGAAAACGTCAATATCCACCATATCAATGATGTCTTCAGCACCACCCACGTAGTCCCTATATGGGAAACACACAAATGCACCTTCGTGGTGTATCCGTATGGTGAATAAATTCCGATCAAACTCTGCAACATAAACCCTAATTAGTTGGTACATAAACATATATAAACACAAGCTAAGAGCAAAATAATCTCAAACCAACTGCATTTCAACTCATTACCATATTCCTTCTCACATTCCTTCTCCAACTGTTCTGCAGGAACCTTGTCTCCTCTTTTGCGCATCTTCCATGTTGGTGCGGACATTGTTAGAGACGCCATTCTTGGCAAAGTTGTCGGACGATTTTTGAGACTTCTATGATTTTATGTTGATGTGATTGGGCGGGAAATATTTTTGCAGAGTTGTTGGAAACATAAACTTTCAGGAAAAGTTTATGGATCTAAACTTTATAGAAACCTTTTAGGGACCAAATACGTAAACGATTTCTATTTTTGGAAAGGGACATGTGTGAAATGACCAAAATACCCATACGTGCCACGTCAGCTACGAAAAGGGTATAACGTCCGTTTGTGAAAAGGATCATCCGCGCGATTTTTGAAGAGTTTAGGGACGATTTTGCGAAAAAAAAAGAAAAAGGATTGTCCGCGCAAAAGTTGGGACGAACGGTGTAATTTTGTCGGCATGTTTTTAGGCATGCCTATCATTTCTCTGTCTAAAATTAACTAATACCGTGTAAAAAGTGGCAAGTTTCAAGTTGCTTAGAATAGAATGCAATGACAAGATTAAAAATAAACTTAAATCCATTATAGTAGTTAGTCTTAGTAGGTGTCATATCCAGTATCCACAAGTAACATGTATGTATAGGCATATTGCTAAAATTGGTATAACGGTAGAACCCTTTGTTTATTTTTTTAAATTTGAGAATTACAGTGATCTTTAAAACTAACGAAAGCAATTTAATATTGAGACCCGAAATATGAAGTGATAAAAAGAGGTGTAGAATTAGTCAATTAGATGTGGTCAACAAGAAAATTAGACAAGTTTCAATTAAACCAAACTCATTAAGAAAATCACGACTCATGCATTACTAGTATTACCAAACACTCAATTTTCATAGTTCACATTGTTTCAAACCAAGAAAGAAAACTACTCCATATTGAATTGATAAGAGTTTGAATAACAATAAGTATGAATACAAATTTAGAGCAATCTTTAAGCCTCCAATTAACCGATAGCTCCTAACCAAATCGTAAAAATGCCCAACACTTTGCTACAAGTACTTGCAGCTCCTTACAGAATTTTGGAAGTGGCTTTTGAGAAGTGACAGTTGAGAGAAATTTGCCTTAGGGTGTAAGGGAAATTTACACACATGAATTTTAAGCCTAAGGGGTCATTATATACTCAACAAACCATCCTCTTCGAGCTAAACACAATCTGTAAATAACGAGTCGTTTAGCCCGCGGGTTACCGCGAGAGCATTGCGATGATGGTTAGAAGTATTTGGTTAACGCTTATTTGGCTAAATTAAATGGATACAAAGTCGAAAGAAACAACCTAATGTAATATGACAACAACACGATAGCCATCATAAATTCAGTTCGTATGTACAACACGACATACAGCTTTTAGGCCANTTTAAATTTGAGAATTACAGTGATCTTTAAAACTAACGAAAGCAATTTAATATTGAGACCCGAAATATGAAGTGATAAAAAGAGGTGTAGAATTAGTCAATTAGATGTGGTCAACAAGAAAATTAGACAAGTTTCAATTAAACCAAACTCATTAAGAAAATCACGACTCATGCATTACTAGTATTACCAAACACTCAATTTTCATAGTTCACATTGTTTCAAACCAAGAAAGAAAACTACTCCATATTGAATTGATAAGAGTTTGAATAACAATAAGTATGAATACAAATTTAGAGCAATCTTTAAGCCTCCAATTAACCGATAGCTCCTAACCAAATCGTAAAAATGCCCAACACTTTGCTACAAGTACTTGCAGCTCCTTACAGAATTTTGGAAGTGGCTTTTGAGAAGTGACAGTTGAGAGAAATTTGCCTTAGGGTGTAAGGGAAATTTACACACATGAATTTTAAGCCTAAGGGGTCATTATATACTCAACAAACCATCCTCTTCGAGCTAAACACAATCTGTAAATAACGAGTCGTTTAGCCCGCGGGTTACCGCGAGAGCATTGCGATGATGGTTAGAAGTATTTGGTTAACGCTTATTTGGCTAAATTAAATGGATACAAAGTCGAAAGAAACAACCTAATGTAATATGACAACAACACGATAGCCATCATAAATTCAGTTCGTATGTACAACACGACATACAGCTTTTAGGCCACACTGCAGCCCCGAAACACGCCCATTTTAGTCCCATTTCATCATGCAAGCCCGCCCATTTCAGCAGTCAAACACATCCACTTCGGACCCCATTTTAGTACCCAAACGCACCTATCTCAGCCCCCAATCCAACACCCATTTCAGTCCTGAAACTGACCCATTTTAGCCCCCACTTCAGCCCCAAACACACCCATTTCAGCCCCATTTCATCACCCAAACCCACCCATTTCAGCCCCAACTCACCCACTTCAGCCCCCATTTCAGCACCCAAACGCACCCGTTTTAGCCCCCACTTCAGAATCCAATCCCACACCCATTTCAGCCTCCAAACTGACCCTTTTCAGCCCCCTGAACCCACCCATTTCAGCTCCTATTTCATCACCCAAACTCGTAAATTAGGCTCCACATGAGTTACTATAAGAGTGTTTCAGTTGGCAACGCAACTCACAAATTAAACCAAGTTTGATGCAATAACAGTTTTTTCAAGCACCTTTACAAAAAGGTAAATGCATCTTTCAGGAGTACCCATTCGTACACCAACTGAGCTTGGTGTGCGGGTAAGACTAAGACATATTCCAGTTAGACCCGTTGGGCATGTTTGTGGTAAATCCTATAGGTAGCAGAACTCATTTGACCCGTAATACCGACAAAGAAACAAATACCTGAGGCTTAGAAGACACCATGGGCTTTCTATTCATGTTTGCTTTGACAGAACCACTATTGTCCATATCCCTCTGGCGGTCCATATCCCACTTGCGTTCCATATCCCTCTTGTGGTATGTACACACCGTAGAATTTTATCCAAGAGACCAACATATTCATCTTTGAAATCCAAGCAACCTGAGACACGGCCAAGTGATGCATTGCAATAGTTTGCGGTTGACCACCACCTAACAGCCACATTTTCACTTGCTTATCACAACTGCCACTGTGATACGGAACCTGACACAAAACACAAAAAAACATAAATGTCAAGGCGCACATAATATAACAATTACTCAAATATAGCTAACTAAGTATTTGATTGTCCGTGTAGACTTAATTGGTACCATTTAGTTGTGGCATAAGGAGTTGTCGTGCAAGTCGGGTAACATTACAGAATGGGTAACTTTATATTTTGGTTCGAAACGGGAATGGGTCGTGTCTGGTTGACCTGAAACACCTTATGCCAATAGCTTGAATATATAGTGTGTCAAATATGATCACCAAAATTGTATCAGTATAGAATAATCAGGATTTCTTAGTAGATATTTTCTACCCATTTGACTCGTTTAGTTTAACTAAATGTTTTATACTACCCTTAATTGATTCGTTATATGTGATGAGACGAAAAATGTTACGTTTTTAGGGGTCGGTTTGAGTCCTAATTCGTATGTTTTTGGTTTGGATTTCACCCAAAGTCGTTTCTTTTCTCATTTTAGGTACTTTTGAGGAGAAAATCACAAAAGAAGCATTTTCGGGTGTTTTCGGAGTGAAAAAGTGCGGAAAACAACAAAATCTCAAAAGACCTTAAAGATCACAGAAGGTGACGCCGTCACACTCTACAAAGTGACGCCGTCAGGAACAAGTGAAGTCCAGAATTGGAAAAAAGACTCGTGACGACCCAGAGAGTTCGTAGTGTAAATTGTGACGCCGTCAACCAAGGCCGTCAGATCTGGAACCAGCAATTATGACCACGTCAATCAAGGCCGTCAGGAAACCCTAATCGCCGAGCTGACGACGTCACCTATTGGGCGGGCGCCGTCAGCCCGCGTTTTCTATATATATAGAACGTTTTTTCTTTATTTCAGACGAATTTTGGAGTGGAGAACTTTAGAGCAAAACCCTAGCTCGTGTATCACAGACCTTAGGGGGTATTTCCAACCCTCTAACTTGCATGATTAATTAAAGATAAGTCTTCATTCAATCCATACAATATGTCTATGTGTTGTATGATTTATGCTTGTGCTTGTCTTTCCTTTAACATGCTAGGCTAGATTATCTTGTGTTTGCTTAGATCTAATGAAACCTAACTATTGATTATCATGTGATGTGTATGTTGTGATTGTGTTTGGGTGAATGTTTCATCTACGTTAGACTTAAGAAAACTGGCTAACTTCCTATATGGTAACAAGCTTGAACGTCTTAGGAAACGTGAATCGTATGTGCGTTAATCGATTTTAAGGTAGTATTTCATGCATAGGTTGCTATCGGTGAGCTTATGATAGGATACTTGACGTATCGTCATAGAGTGAGGTAGGAGCTTATAGAGTTAGGGAATTGAACGCACTCCCTACGACTTGTTAGGAATACACCCGTCATCCACGCAAACTCAACATACTAATTACATGGTAAAAGATAGTTAGGGAGTAATGAAATCTAAGTAAACACTACTTTCCCCACCATTGTTTTCTCAAAACTTTAATTTAATTGCATAAGTAGATAACTTGGGTTAGTTGACTAGCAACTAATTCCGCCCACTCCTTCAAAACCGAGATTTTACTGCTTTCAAAAAAACATAAAAATACAAAAATAATCATCCTCCACCCTTAGACCTTAATTAGAGTAGTCTTTAACCTAACGAACACTATTCCCTGTGACAGAACGATCAATCCCCCGGTACTTGCCACTACACTATACTACATCGGTCAGGTACACTGCCTGGTGGGGATTGTAAGCCTCTTGAGATCCCTTGAGAGGTAAAACAAAGTGCGTAAGCAATCCCTACGCATCAAGTTTTTGGCGCCGCTGCCGGGGAATAGTTATTGTTTAGGTTAATCTTTATTCTTAATTAGGTCTACTCACTAGACTCCTTTCTAGTGAGATTTTGTTTTATTTTTCTAGGATCCCTTTAGTCTATCTCATTCTTCGTGCTTGTGTTCGTAACCATTACCATCCGCCATCATGGAAGGTGGTAATATCCTTGATCCCAACAACTCAATTCAACCAAACCCACCTCCTAGAGCCCGCACCTTAGGAGAGTACTCCCGACCTAGCCACCAAGGCTATCGAAACACCATTGAGCTCAACCAAGGAGCCAATGTCACACCCTTGAGATCCGACACCATCCGGTTGGTGCAAAGCGGATGCGCATTCCATGGGCTTCGTTCCGAAGACCCAAATCAACACCTTAAGGATTTCCTCAAAATCGTAGATTCCATAGACCTTAGTGTTGACACCCGAGAGACCACCCGACTACGCCTATTCCAATTCTCTCTACGTGACCAAGCTAGTCAGTGGCTTGAGCGCTTACCCGCAGGATCCATCACCACTTGGGACGACCTAACCACTCTCTTCCTTGCCCAATTTTTCCCACCAGGGAGAACTAGCAAACTTAGGAGCGACATCTTGATGTTCCAAAAACATCAAGGCGAAACTCTTTATGAGGCATGGAGTCGATTCAAAGACCTACTTCACAAAGTCCCTCATCACAGCATAGAACTTTGGCTCCAAGTCCAAATATTCTATGACTACATCAATCCCTCCACAAAGCGAACCATTGACCAAGCGGCCGGTGGTAAGCTACGTGACAAAAGTGCGGAGGAATCATGGGACCTCATAGAAGAACTTGCTCTCTATGACAACGAAAGTTGGAACGATCCCCGTGATTTGAACAAAACGGTCAAGGCAATATCCTTGCCTTCGAATAACTCAAGCACTTCCGACCGTAGGATCATGGAACTTGAAGACCAAGTCAAGTATCTAATAAAATCCTACGAAGCTCCTAAACCTTCAAGACAAGTGAACAAAATCACTTCTTCATGCAGATTGTGTGAAGGTCCTCATGAAGCTCATAATTGCATGGAGCTCCCCAAACAAGCCTTTAAGGAATTCGTGTTCTCAC
>LBNU01010331.1:63062-82446 GCA_014162995.1 Artemisia annua
GTTTGATGTTGTAGTCTAACCAGGTAAAAAGCGACGTGAATTTAAAATAAGAGAGGGCGGTAGCCAAGAAATATTACATCGTACCACTGTTAATCAGTCAAGATATTTAGCTTTAGTATGTCAAAATTCATTTATATAACAATGTACTTCACTAATATATCAAGCCATGTATGCATTATATGCATTTGTTATATAGGAATTGTAGTAACCAACTGTGAAGGCACATCAAGCCAAGTATGCATTATATGCTTTTGTTCTATAGGAATTGTAATATTCAAGTTGCTTCAATCAAGCAACACTTCAGTGCTACATATGATCATTATTCAAACAAATACATTTATATAGTATTTGATGAATCTAAATATCAAATTATTTATTGAATGGATTAACAACGAAAAGAAATGATGTTCATCCGATATGAGAAACTAAAAGTTATTGAAGTATCCGCAAGAAAAAAGTATATGTTGTCAGTTTAAATGCGAAATAAATGTCTTTAGGACTGAATGTTATAAGAATTATGTAAGCACCACTAATCTCTCTTACCTCTTGTATCGTACCATTCAGTAGATATAGCATTTATGTTGGTTCGTCTTAACTCAAATCGATATCATAGAACATTATTTTGGCATATATATTCAATATAATAACAAAACAAACCAAAAACATCATACGGTTACTATGAACTAAAGTGGCATCTTGACGTATTTATGGCTACAACAATAATTGAACTTGCATACTTGGTAGCAAAACATATTTGTTGAAATGTCAAGAGACTATAAACATTCCTTGTTAGGATATGACTCATTTTTAAGGTCAAAATGACTTTTTTTTGTTTGACTTTTTAAGTTCAAAATGATTTATTTTTGTTTCACTTGTTAGGATACGACTCATTATCTTGGTTTAGTTTAACTTCCTAAGGTCAAAAACTCCAAATGACTATATTTGTCATGTCATTCATTAACTTATAGAGTTAACAACTTTATCAAAGCGTATTAAAAATACCTGTTAACATGCCTCAAAACTACCTGTAAACTGTAAATGAGACTCCAACTGTAGACACATACCTTGTCTATGTTATCCAACATAATACTTTTAACCTTCCATAGAAAACTCTTCACCGTCTTTCATCTGTATATACAAAATGGATGTAGAAGTTCGTCGAGTTAAATTAAAATACATAAGAAAAGAATCAGAAAACACAAAAACAAAGAGCGCGTAAAAAAACAATAAATACCTTAACAATAATAGCTATGACTTCAGTTGGCCATCTTCACTCTTGTTGAACCGTATGCCTGATTTATACTCAGTAAGTATATATAACGAAGTCTTTATTCGTGAATGCTAAATCATTGCAAAATAAAACCTGTTGGCCAGGGGATGTCGGTCTAGTAAATGGTTCGTTGGTGATTCAGTGGCTGGCCCAGAGTCATCAAAAAGCCGACTATGGAATCGTAAAATTGTTATCTTTCCAGAATACTGTTCCATTTATCACCCAACTCAATGAAACTTTTAAGAAGGCTGCTGCAAGATCATGCTCTCCCTTTGATATTCAGAATTTTACCCTAGGTTTGTTATCGATGAAAGGTAATTGTTGTGTCAAACATTGCCGCTGTTAGTTTATACACCACAAATATCATATCTTTTCGATCAAGCATTGATCAACTTTTGTGATATGTGCAGATTTATAAACTATAAACAGAGTTAAAACTCAGATGCAAGTATTTAATTAAAATTAACCCACTGAATAAAAAAAAATACTACAACATTGAATGGTTGTATTCACCCACTCAAGCTTGAAACATGTAAACTTCCTACACTGGTTTGCAAGGTTTTTGAGATAAAAAAGAAAAAGGACTAACTAAGATATTTTAGCACTTGTCACGTTGATTTGTCATTACTCAAAAAGAAAAGCTTAAAACTTACGTCTTGTGTCGTCTGAGATTATACCACCCAGGAGTTTGTGGTACTGAAGCAACCGCTTGTTGCCTCTTCCTGTGTCCACCACCAGTGTCACCACCATCCATCTAACTTCCACTGACTAATGATGTTTCAACATGGGCCGGTTTCCTTATGGTGGCTGTGATGCTCTTGAAGTGCATGGGAATACCTAAAAGGCGGTTTTTGGGAAGCATTTTAGCAACTTCTGGTGGAATAACAACATGCCCATTAATTCAATAAAACTATATAAAAACAAATCGGTCATTAAAAAACAACGGGAAAAATAACAATTTATAAAGAAAATTTAAAAACATCAATCAAATATATAAAAAATAAGTTTTTCGATTGCTTTATACTCGAGTGGAACTCCAGCTCTGTCCGAGTGGAAGCCAAAGGTGTATTGTATGGATCCTGGCATCATTGAAAGCAACCTTTAAGGAAACACTTTGATGATTCTTTGGGAGAAAATCAAATACTTGCCTATGTATGGTCAGAACATTATGGAGTATACGGAACTCGTCACAGGAATTGTTGCCTCATAACGGTACAAAGCAACGAAGCAATGAGATCGTTGACTGATGCCTAACTTCTTATGTGATTAAGTACTATCTTGAGAGTGAGCCTTGTGTTTCTTGCAGCTGACCTGGGCTTCCTTACAGTAATATGAAGTTAGAAAGTTTGAAATCAGAAACAAAACACTAACACAGTTTAATTACCTGAAAGAAGGTGATTATTTACAGGAGTGTATTGATTAGTTTGACCAGACAAATCCATACCGATGGGTAGCGCAAATGTATTGAACTCAAAGAGATAAGAGAGTTAACATGTGTCTAACATCACGCGGTAATTTTTTTAGCTTCAGAAGCAGTATACTCCACCAAATAGATTCACGTCATTACGTGAAGCATCCTTCATATAGGGGTTTGTAACAATGATACAAATATGTTCCCATTAACTGGAGTTTTCAGTTGTGTGTAACCTCAAAACCAAGATCAGCCAAATTAGCAAGTATTAAACTTGATGGGAGTTTACTGAAACGTTTGTTATACTGAATATGGTAGATGAGCATAAAGAAATAACGTGCGAAAAATTTCAGTTCAGGAATCGCTTTAGGTTATTTTAAAAAGTTATAAACATAGCAATCATTAAATAACAAATAACTATATACCTACACATTTGATACCTGGGCAATTGGGACCAATCAACCGTGTTTTTGACTGCTGAAGAAGAGCAGCCTTTACGGCCTTAACCTATATGCATATATTAAAGACATTTAGTATCATACTTGCAGCGATAGCGAAGGCAAAGGCAAACACACATCATTGAGATTAATCGATCAAAATAATTTAAAAAATTTAAACGAAGGTTACCATGTCATGTTGTGGTATTCCTAACGTAATACAAACAATCAAATCAAGTTCAACCTCCAACGCCTCCATGATTGCCGCTGTAGCAATAGGTGGAGGGACGTAAATTATTGACGCATTAGCCTTAGTTTCAGTTTTCGCATCAGCAACACTGTTGAATCCCTTCGCAAACTATGCTGACACAAGAAACTCCAGGGTCGTGAGTGAGATCATGATGTCCTGAACAAACGAAAATAAGTCACTTATTCTTATTAAAACAGGAACAAAACAAAGGACAGCAATTAAAGATACTTCCAGTGTGTTAAAACTATAGATATCAAGAATCTGTATGATTTTGTCTATTAGCTAACTTAAAACAACACATTAACTTCAACATATTAGGGTTTTCAGAAAAGAGCGAGAGAGAGAGAGTCGTCTTGTGGAACTGAATTAGGGTTCTGAGTGAATGAATCAGGCTATATTGTGAATATTGGATTAGAAAAAAAAACATTAATTGCATAGGTTTATAGAATTGGTGTTGCAAAATATAAACAAAAACAATGTTGGTCTAGTGGTTATCAAGTTTAAAAAACTATGTGATAACATGGATGCTAAGGTGGCAACAAAAGTTGCTTACATGGCCAGAATGTGATGACATGGCTGCTATTAAGAATTACATGGCAATGACTGGGCAATGAGGTGGCATTATACGTGTAACGCCTCCTGTTTTATATTATATATATATATATATATATATATATATATATATATATATATATATATATATATATATATATATATATATATATATATATATATGTATATATATATATATATATATAGATATATATATGTATATATATATATATATATATATATATATATATATATATATATATATATATATATATATATATATATATATATATATATATATATATATATATATTGGTATGGAAGCAGAGTTCTCATCATTATATTTGTTATGTATATTTCGGGCTGTAAAATAAAGCAGTCTTTGCTTTATGCTAGAAAGGATTTTCTCGAAAAGGCTAGCTGGGAGTTTGAGTTAGCAGTGAGAAGAATCGAGATGATGGAACAAGAAGATGAATGACTCTTCTGAAAACTTGGGGTGTGTGTTTTATGATATCCTTGCTTTGACTTTGGGTCAATTACCAGTAAGAAAAGGACTCTTGTGCCCAAGAGCAACAGAAGCATTATGTTGCACAGCCAATTAGAGTCCGACTTTTGGCCCACTTTCACATATGCACCAATTTCAATGCAACAACACTCTCCTAATGCACTGTTTTTGAACCCCGTAATCCCCTGAATTTAGTATAGTTTAGAATGTGTTTGGTTTGTAAACGGATTGGTATTGGATTCACCTATCAAAATATTGAAACTATATAATCATCACTTACGACACAAGGATACGCATACATGGGCTGTGCGTATGCACAGCCAAGTGCGTACCTAGTAATATCAATGTGAAAACATCCTAAGCATATTATCTTTGAAAAAATTGTAGAAAATTACCCATTAGCATACTCCTTGGTGACCCATCCAGCAAGGTTGCCTGCATATGCTATAGCTTTTTTCCACGAGTTAACTTTGTTGTTATTCTCCAACTCGTGTTTCGCAAATGCTTCTCCATATTTCCCTTTCTGTTTCCTCACATCCGAGGGATCCACATCGAAAATACAGGCATAACAATGTGCCCTCTTGTACCCATGCATTCCATAATATATGCCAACTCATCCAAACACCAAGAAGAATCTGCATAGTTTTCAGATAATACTACAACAGCAATCCGTGATTCTCGAATAGCTTTCAGGAGGGATGGACCAATGGATTCATCCCTAGGAAGTGTTTCATCATCTTTATAAGTTTGGATGCCTTGTTGCACAAGAGCAGAGTAGAGATGATCCACAAAAGTCTTGCGAGTGTCTTCTCCTCTAAAACTTAGAAAAACTTCATAGTTCCATGATTTAGAAGAAGACCTGGGAATCAAGTGAGAAGAGGGTGATGATGAGGATGATGATTCTGCCATTGATCTCTGAGATATTTAGAAATAGTATAAATTTTTTTATGAGAAATAGAAATCAGGTTTCGAAAGATGTGTGTGATTTTGAGAAGCTCGATGAATGGAAATACTTTATTGAGAAATTATATCCTTTTCGAAACGGTATGGAAATTTCTTAGGGAGGTGTTATGGTTTGTGGTTTTAAAGTTCATGTACGATCCCGTGTTGACTGTTGATCCCGTGTGATGAGCATAAGACGTTGAATAGCTTTATGTAGTTGTTGTCACCATGAGCCTATGATCGCTAATGTCTGGTCATTTTTCTGATTAATATTTTATGATGGTGGCTGTTAACCCTTGATATATAAATCGATAAATCGGCTTTACCTGATACACAGGCCCAAAAGCAATCCCAATCGGCTTAACCTGATCCTCACGTGGCCTATTGTCCAACTCACCGAACAACCTGTAATTTTTTAAGCAAACATTCACTAAAATTACCAAATGCCATAAAACCGTGACAATCTCATACACTTTGAAATGAATTTTTTCGATCTTCCACATATTAATATCAATAAAACTGTTAAAAAAAGAAAAACTAAAACCGAGCAAACCAACGTACCTGTATCTTGAAATTATTCGTAAACTAGATGAAAATACTTCAAAGCAATTAGGGTTAACAAAATTACATCACACACCATAAGTAACACAAAAAAATCAACATCAGAATCCTAATCTGAACCTTTAAATTAATTAAACCTGAAAAAAAAAAAAAAAAAAAAAAAAAAAAAAAAAAAAAAAAAAAAAAAAAAAAAAAAAAAAAAAAAAAAAAAAAAAAACTCTCAAATTTTTCGAAGCTTTTAATCAACGGCAATAAGTAAGCCAAACAACCCCTAAGAAATAAACTTACCACAAACCAAATTCTTTGAGGACTTTCATCAAACACATTGTAGGCACCTATCCATTCACCTATGAACCACAACATCTTCATCACTTTTGAATATCACCTCTCGCTCTATGTATGTGTGTGGAAGATTTCAGCTTATGTAAGTATCTGTGGAAGTCGGTGGTGTGTAAAAAATGCTTAAAAAAAACCAGGATCTGTTCAAATCGGGCGGGAGACCCGAAACGACAAAACCCGCCTTTTTACAAAGAGTGATACGACAAAAAATTGGATCCAGCACGGCAGCACTGTAACTGCACTGTAGCAAATGACGTTCGTATTAATAATTGATAATGATAATACAAAAAACCTTTACAATTGTTCCCTTGTTGACTCGATTGTAATGATTAATTTTAAAGGCTTCAGTTATTATTTAATTAATAAAATACACATACATTTGAATCATACAAATAGTCAAATACTAAAAAATTACATTTATTAACAAAAAAACATATACAAATACCAAATTCTATTACTGCAATTCCAAGCATTATTGTCACCTTCTATGACACCATTGAATCATAATAGAGGTCAAAGATCCGGTAACTTTGACTTTGACCAATAATAATGACACCATTGAATCATAATAGAGTACTTCGAATCATGCACGATCTTAAATGTCTTTTTGTCATCTTCTTCTTCAGCCCAAAATTAAGAGGAATCTACTGCGCCTTTTGCTCTTTCATTTGAATCACCATTACATTTCCTAGGAACAAGTCCTACTTTAAGATTATAGACTTCATCTCCTAATTCAAATGAAAGCTTATTGTATGCCGGATTCCACCACGAGGTGTGTCGCAATGAACCAAAGGATACATAACCCACTGTTTCATATTCGTCAGATTCAGGATTTTTGTCAAACTCAGGCCAATGATCACGTTGAACATCGAAGCACGTCTCTTCCTGCTTGATAACTATCAAATACGGACCCTGCCACACGTCTTTGTCGGTGCATAATAAAAATCCAGTGAAGTCATTATACCAATTATGTGGAAGTTGCAATGTGAATGTCGATTGATATGGCTTCTGTGGTGATGCACGTCCACAAGAGAGACTCATAAAGTGATTTTCAACGGCATTACCCTGTCACAAAATCATTTAGATTATGATCAATATTATTACTATTTGGTCGGAATCTATGAGAATGAAATACAAGATCAAAATAGAGCCAAACCTGAAGCAGGGAATGTAGTACCCTCACACCACCAACCATCTTTTTCCAAAACCTATAACATGAGACTTTCCACAACCATTTACAATTGGATAGATCTCCTAAGCTTTCAAGTGAATCACAATCATCTGCTTGGAGAATAGCTATGCTTGATGGGAGATCCGACAATTCTATAAGGTTCTCGCAAGATGACACGTCGAGGAGTTTTAGACTAGCAAGTTGCGAGAGGTTTGAAGGTAATTGGGAAAAATCGTTGCAACGTAAGTCTAGTACTTGTAGACAGGATAATTCGACAATATTTGAGGGGATGTTTCCATCTCCCAGATTGGACCCCACAAGTCGTAACTTCTTTAAAAAACGTGGAAACAGGGGTAACTTAATGCTCACCGGGATTTGGTAAAGAAATCTTAAGCCGGATCGAATCGCGATTCTATTGACTAAAGGAGATTTCACATAGGTCACATCGGTAGATAAAGAAAGCGCCTCTAAACAACAGTTGACATCAAAGAAGTTGTCTGCTAATTTCTTAAGTTGATAACAACCCATGAGATAACACTCCTTCAAATGTTTTAAGTGACGGAAGTTGCATTCAATCCTCTTTAGTTCGCGACAATGAGTCAAGTCTAAAGAAACAAGGTTGGTACAATATTCTCCAACTAATGAGGGGACAATTTCTATAGCAGTGCCAGTCAAACGAAGCTCTATCAAGCTATCCATGTTGGTTTTGAACTCTGGAAACTTCCTAAGTCGTTTANAAGTGACGGAAGTTGCATTCAATCCTCTTTAGTTCGCGACAATGAGTCAAGTCTAAAGAAACAAGGTTGGTACAATATTCTCCAACTAATGAGGGGACAATTTCTATAGCAGTGCCAGTCAAACGAAGCTCTATCAAGCTATCCATGTTGGTTTTGAACTCTGGAAACTTCCTAAGTCGTTTACACCAAAACAAATTAAGATTCTCCAACTTTTGCATTCGGATAATGGGTGGAAACATTTTTAGTTTTTCACACCAGCTCATGTTTACATAAACAAGCCTTTCGTGATACCCAATTGATGGATGAATCGATTTTAGGTTTCCGCAAGCCCACAAATTTAATCTTTCAAGACACGGAAGCCCCTTAAAATCTGGTGTCCTCTTTAGGTGATATGAATTTTGGAGGTCAAGAATTTTCAGATTTGGTAGATGCTGTTTCAAGATAAGGACACAAAAGTCAAATTAATACGTCTATATCTATAATTAAATACTATATTTATATTTATTATTACACGTGGAAATTGTATAAACTTAATTAGTATAGGTAGTGACCAAGTGTTTTATAATTATTTAACCCAGAAATTTACGTTTTATTTCGCCATATAATGTGTTTAATTTAATTAGTAGGATAATGAAGATTGTTAAAATATTTTCTTTTTATAATAGTTCAAGGTACGGAAATGTTTTTGGAAGAATTAAAGTGGTCAAGGTTAAAAGTAGGGTTTGATCAATGACTGGTACACATTTGTTTGTGAATTTGATTTAAATGTTGAATTGAATTAATCGAGCTTTGGAACAGGTGATTTCGTCATCCACGTTGATTTAAGTTTAATTACAATGTTCCATTCATGGATTCAAATTAAATTTTAATTTCAATAATTGTAAGCAGTGTTGCAAAAATCGGCCGAATCGGGCGATTAATCGCGATTAATCGGTAATCGGCCAAGGACCTTGGAGAGAATTCCGTGAAAATCGGCCGATTAATCGGTAAAAAATCGCTAATCAGTCACGGACCGCTTCATTACCGATTCACGATTTTTGCAACATTGATTGTAAGTTTCTTCTTCTTTTCAATCCATATATGGTTTTGCTTTTTAATGATTCATTTCTTTTAATAAAATGTATCACCAGTCGAATCACTAAAAAATTCAGCTGCATTTTGTTGTTGCACACTGTCAATTGAAAAGGTGAATTGAATTAATTTTGATGATTTAAGTTCAGTTATATTTAGATATTGTTTCATTCACGAGTTCAAGTTAGTGCTCAACAACTGTAATTTTTTTCTTCCTGTCAATCGAGATATCATTTCTATCTTTCAATTAGCATAAGCTTCGTTAAGGTAAACCAACTAGCAATGGGTGGGCGCTAATTTGAACTACTTTCACTTTCTAAAAAACAAAGTTTTTTGCTAATTTTCAACTACTTTCACTTTCTAAACCAACTGGACCATATTTTGCATTAACATCATTTACTCATTCCTTTGAGTTATTTCTGTTATTGTAAGACAGAAGGAACTATTTGGTTAGCACTTTGGGAGTACGCCTAAATTTTTATTTTTTAGTGTTATTGTCATTTGAGAAATTGATATAATAGTCAAATTTTATATGGTCTAGTAGTAAGCACCATGTTATAAGTCCCAATGTAGTGACACGAATGAAAGATTATGACCCCCATTATAATCCGGGATCCTGCTTCAGACATCATATGATTTAATGAACTATTGATTGTTGAGGATAACAAAACATTACAAATAAAACAAAAGGCAACACATATATGGGGGACCATGGTAAACACATCATAATTCCACCTTTTTTGTTCACTCTGCAACTCCTACAAGCAAACAAGTTTGGCTATCTTATATTCTCTCAATCTTTTATAAATATTATTGTAATAAAATTTCCATAGGCTATGTTTGGCAAAAGTAGCTGTGAGCAGTAGCAGTGAGCAGTGGCAGTGAGCTGTGAGCAGTAGCTGTGAGCAATAGCCAAAAAAACTCACAGCTTCATAAAGAAGCATTGGGAAAATGAGTTTTCCTAAAAAATAGCAAAGCCCACAGCTCTCATGCCAAACGAACACTAAAAATCAAAAAGCTCATTGTTCACCGCTCATTGCCCAAAAAAGCTCCAAAAAGCTTTGTGCCAAACATAGCCTAATATATTATTGGTGTGAAAAAAATATCCGGTTCAAATGAATCAAGTTCATGCGCTTGATTTGAAAGTGCAATATTTGAAAGTGCGCTTGATCCATTGTGAAAAAAATGTTCACCTATGGTCGGCGCTTGAAAGTGCGCTTGATACGTTTGGGTATGAAAAAGGTTTGTTTTGGTAATTAATTTTTGATAAAATATCTCAATAATTTGATGACATTGACTATTTTTATACGATTAGAAAGTTTTAAAGTGAAACATAAAAATTATAATATGGTTTCAGAAATTGCTTCGATAAAACAATGAAGAGGTTGGTATGAAAGGTTGTCTAGTTTTTACGAGTTGACATATATGTATTATAGTTAAATGTGTGGAGTGTATGAGATCGATAGTGTGTTTCTAGTATACAATCTTTCATAGAGGCATTTTTTGATCGTCTAGCCCAGAGCATCATATAACTCACGAGTGGCCCTGTCTTTACTCTTCAATATTGCAAACTTATATTATAGTAATAACGTGAAGTATATAATATAGAGTAGCAATTTGTATATAATATTGCAACTTATATTATAGTAATAACGTGTGTGTGAGTAAACATGTTACGGAGTATATAAAAAGGAATCTTTGTGAAATTAAAGTACTACCGATGCCCTGCACGTGTATGCTTGTTTATATAATTGCTTATAAACAAAATATTTTAGTCGAATAATGCATTATAGATGTGATGCTATATAGAGCATGGATCTAGTAAGAAGAATTATTTAAATGAGAAGAGTGAGAAAAAATTGTGGCCACATATTTTAAATAATTAAAGAGAAATAATAAAGAAATGCATCTATTTTTGTGAGTGCATCTAATAATTGTAGTTGTGATTTTTTCTCATTTTTCTCATCTTAATTATATTTCTCATTTTATCATTACTCATGCTATATATACTAGTTGCCCTTAGTATCCCAACCAACTAAAGTTGTGATGCACCCGACTTTAAATTCTTCAAAAATATTTTAGTAATTGACAGTATTTTTTAATCATTTACGTTATAATGTTATCTTCTTCTATATTTTTCGTTTTATGATATCGATATATGCATAAAAGAAATGTATACTTAGCTTTTAGTCATCATCGCAACGCGTGGCTATTATAGTACTCGTTCGTTCACATTTGGGTAGACTTCTTATACTAGGGCATGCTTGGTTCAAATTAAAGAATGACAAAGGGTAAGGAAATGGGAATACAATGCAATGGCAAAGGATATTCTCATGGTTCAAATTTATCCTCCCCATTTTCTTGGGTAATGGTTGATTACTTATTAGTGGGAAATGAAGCATTTATACTTTAACTAATCATGCTTTTTCATTATCATTTCCATTCCCCATCCTATAATACCTCCAACCAAGCACCCCCTAATTTGACGTTGTAATACTGTATTCTATTTTACTTTGGTCACAATTTTTCGCAGGTTCAAAAGCCCAACAGTGATATAAATATTTCTTAGAGCATTAGGTGCAGCAACGAACACCACCTCGCCGTGCCTACGTGGCGGCCTCGCCGTGCTCGCCGAGCCTCGCCACCCACAACCCGCCCCCCCTCGCCGTCGTTCGGCCACTTCGACCTCCTCCCTTCCCCGGGCGAGGTGAATTTTGTACTTGTGGGGCCAGCTTTGGTTTTTTTTTTTTTTTTTTTTTTTTTTATTTTTTTTTTTTTTTTCGTTGCTTTTTTTTTTTTTTTTCTTTTATGTAACTTGTTTCTTTTTGTTGTGTTTAAAAAAAGAGATGTGTAAGCAACGTTTTCGGTAAACGGAACGAAATTACATTAGAACTACTGGATAGTACAAATACGTCACAAGCATTAACTAAATAAAACAGAAAGTAAAACACAGCTGAAGTACTACATTAGTAAAACACGAGTCTCCGATGACGCCAGCGCCTCGTCATCAACTAGAAGCACTCGAATCGTCATCCACTGGGTTGACGCACGGGGCCCAATCCATGTGCCATTCGATGATATGACACCCGAGCTTTCTTCCTCCGAGCCCGTTTAACCAGCCAGTACAAATCAATCGAGCTCTTCTCGCCTCGGCTTTCCTCAGAAACACTCACCGCTTAACACTCCTTGCATGTCTTGGGGCATACATTCTCTTCGGTCATCCCTGTGAGGTGGATTGTTTGGTGGCTGGATGTTTGGTGCGTGAATTGTTTTGGTTGTTGTTGGTTTTGTGGAGGTGGATCTGTAAAAAAAAAAACAAAAAAAAAAAAATAAAGATGGGAAACAAAACTTCCGGTGGAGTCGTTTTGTGGTGGAGTGTTGTACTGGGAAAGTCAGGGAAACAAATCGAGGCGGTGATTGTTTGCCTTGTTGTTGTTTGTGGGAACACCGGGAAGTAGTTCTTCGGGAAGGGGTGTTGTAAACTGAACCGTTATCCTGGGGAATTGTTATTTGCAATTGATTTGAGAGATGAAACTTGTGATTTTGTGTATGAGTAATGTGTGATTGTGATGTGGTTTTGGAAAACTGGGCAGGGATATATATAGGCCCGTTTGAAAATCAAATTTAGCCCGCCCATCAATTTGAATTGCATTTTTGACTGCACGTTTTTTTTTTATCTATTAAAGTGTACTGCATGTTTTTTGATTTGAATTAATGTTTAGCCATCTTTTTGAATACAAAATTTCAAATTTCAAATTCACAACTATCCGTCCCATGTGTTTGAATTCAGAATATCAAAGCTGTATCCCGCTCATGGTTTATCCCACTCCACTATATATACGGATAACTATCATATAATTTCTCCACACTTCACACATTAACTCGTCTAAAGGAAATTCACAAACATGGGCTGTTCGTTGGTCTACGAGAAAAGCTTGCTTGCGATATGTGGCAAAACGTGTCACCGAGTTCCACTACGCCGAAGGACCTTTCTGGCAGTAGTAACAGAAAGGTTCCAAATGAACACATCTGATGGTCTTACGATAACAAAAACCAGATTACGTAAGTGGCAAGAATGAATGTGATTGCCACAATATTCAGGAAATTACCTGAATTTGCAGCCCACCCTGAGCAGCGGCGTTCGGTTGAAGATGCCATAAATGTTAACATCAGAACTGGTGTGCAATTCAGATATTTTCACGTTTGGCTTATTTTGGCATAACAAGCCACGCATGGAACGGACTTTAGGAGATTAATGTATATTTGTCTATCTGCTATCCGTGTGTTGTTTATGTTAAGGTGGGAGGTTAACGGCTTAAGTTTCATGTTAATGACTTTTGTATGATGATTATGTTTGAGTTCTCAATAAAGTCTTAACGGGCTAGCTTCTCCATATAAAGTTATCTAACGGTAGTTTCAGTATAAATACAATCGTTACTCAACTTCCTATTGTCAAAACAAACTAAAATAAATTTCACACACACACTCATGGATAACCAACCAGCTCAGGTGCAAACAGAACTCTTACCCGATTACGCAATGAAAAGAAGAAATGAAGCTTAAGTTGATTAACAAATTGTTTGGTGAGATAGCTCGTATTATTCGACAGAGGGAGTCTCGTGCTCCAGAGGTCGAAATGTTTAGTGAGCTGCCTCAAGACCATCCAATAGTCATGGTCGGTCTACAAACCCTTTTAAGAAATGATGAAACAGATTTGGGAACTTCAAGCCATATTGAAAATGGCCAGAGAACAAGTGTTGCAAGTTTGGGAAGAAAAGTCACAGCTCATCGATAATTACAAGTCTATATAAATTCTTGGTGATGTTTCATATGTATTTATCCGTTTGTTATTTTCGTACCGTATTTTTTTTCATATCGTATTTTTTTTCGTATTGTAACCTTTTTTTATTTGATGAAATAAAAATTAGTATGTTTTATTGTTATGAATAATTAGTGAAATGAATTTAATTATTTGTTGAAATGATAAAATAAATAAATGTGTACAGTGTGGGCCCAAATGAAGAAGTTGAGGTTAGTTGTGAGTGAGGGGACACTAATCTTTATTACCATAGATTTGGAACTTCAAGCCATATTGAAAATGGCCAGAGAACAAGTGTTGCAAGTTTGGGAAGAAAAGTCACAGCTCATCGATAATTACAAGTCTATATAAATTCTTGGTGATGTTTCATATCGTATTTATCCGTTTCGTTATTTTCGTACCGTATTTTTTTTTTCATATCGTATTTTTTTTTCGTATTGTAACCTTTTTTTATTTTGATGAAATAAAAATTAGTATGTTTTATTGTTATGAATAATTAGTGAAATGAATTTAATTTATTTGTTGAAATGAATAAAATAAATAAATGTGTAAGTGGTGGGGCCCAAATGAAGAAGTTGAGGTTAGTTGTGAGTGAGGGGACACCTAATGCTCTTATTATCCATACTAGTGAACTAGCTAGTGTCAAACTGTCAATTGCTTAATTCTCTTTTAGAAAAACTTGTAAACTTACATTCTAGATCAGTGAGCTTAGCAATATAGCTTCTCATTTTAAATCAATTATTTAATATACAATATATTTATACATGTGTCGAATATACGATAAAATACTTTGATTAGTTATAATAAGAAAACCACTTGTTTTAAAATTAAAAATTACTCCTGTTTTAGAATAATTTGAAACACATTTCATTACACATAGGTAGGATATTTAAGCCGGTTTGCTTGAAAATCTTGCGTGTTATCATATTTTTATTACGAGTAGAAGTTTCTATAACTCCTTTCGTTTATTTACTTTCATTAGCAACCCCTGGAATTGTTATCATACAAAATTAACTTGACAAAGATAAAGAATAAGAATTACCTTTAAACCTTGCCAGAGCTTTTTTTGAAGGCCGTTTCTCAAAGTAAGACAACCAAGCTGTGTTGGTTGAAAATTTGTTGGCAATGATGACTTGGTGGGATAATTCTGCAAAGAAATCCAACGAGCGTTCTTCATGTTTGCCAGAACTTGAGGAAGACATGGATGGTTAAACTTATCATCTGACAACACTAATGCTTGAATCCTGTCATTTTCCTGATATATAAACAAGTGAAATTGAATCAAAATTGAAGCAATAATATACGAATGTCATTCAATGCATGTGTGACATATATCTTGCAAAGCTTAGCATAATTAGTACCTTGGTTGCGTCCATAGCACAAATGTGTAAAATATCTTCCGACTTCCAAACCCTGCTATGTTTTTCGGGATGTTTAGGGTGTTTCCCTCTAACAATATGGTATGCCATTTCTTCTATCAAGTCATGCATATGGAATACTCCATTCGATTCATATATGAGAGACTTTTGTATCAACACCCTTACACCTATAACTGGGTTAAAACTACAAGCTTTGAGCACCTTCATTGCTTTTTTTATCCGCATGTTCCTAAAAAAACACGCAATATCTAAGAATAACTCTTTCTCGTCAAGATCAAGCCCATCATAACTTATTTTGAGTCTCTCCATGACATCATGATTTGGGATGTCTTTTAACTTTTCCAGGGCACTCATCCATTCATCCTTGGCTTTGTCGTATAGAAACGAACCTAGAACTTTAAGTGCCAATGGTAGCCCACCAGCATAAGAAACCACCTTTTCTGAAAGTATCTCATAATCTTCTTGAGGTTTATCTTCCCGATATGCATGTGCACGGAAGAGCTTCATAGCCTCGTCATGTGATAACAAACTCACCCCATAGATCGAGTCTGCTTTGCGGGTTAGCATATGTTCGTTCCTGGTTGTGATTATAATTCGACTCCCCTCACCAAACCAATCATGTGATCCAGCTAAAGCCTCTATCTGATTAAGGTCATCTACATCATCAAGAACAACCAAAACCTTTTTATGACATAGCCTTCTTTTTATCATGCTTCTTCCTTCTTCCTCGCTCTCTACTACCACCTCTGTTTTCAAAATAGATGATAGCATATCTTTCTGCAACATCTTCAAATCATGTTTGCTTGATTCCTCCCGGATGTTTTTAAGAAAACAATTACCTTCAAAATGTACAGACATCTCCGTATAAGCAGCAGATGCGAGAGTAGTCTTACCACCACCCCCAACCCCCCATATTCCAACTATACGCACACCACCTGACGGCCCAGTTTCCAACTTTGATTTCAAATCTTGCAAGCGAGTCTCTATTCCAATGAGATCTTTACTGACTTTTGAAATTAAGGGATACAACTTACTAGAAATTGATCCAACAATGTCTTTGATGCATTTTGCTTCATGCCTGCACATTGGGTACATGAGGATAATTAGAAAGTATCGGAGGGAAGAACGTGATTGCTTCTGAGAGCAACGAGTTGTCGAATTTCACACTAATCGGTCTCTAAATTCTGGATGCTACTTGTCATGGCTTCTGGTGGCTAAAGATTTTCCACAAATCGAAATATAAATTTTAATAATTTCAAGTCAACACATATTGCAACACCTTGATTTATTCTTAACGCTTGCATTATCAACCAGTCAACTACAACTAAAGTGAAATATGAAGGCAAAGAAAATATAAGTGATACCAAAATAGATAGAGTAACAGTGTAACACAATATACAACAAAACCAAAAATTAATGCCTAAACTATAAATTAGTATATCATATCATACTATATTATAAAGCATGAAGGCCTACTATTAATAGAAATACTTAAAACTAAGCAATACAACTTCTAAAGTTATAAGTACAACAACTAATGGTACTTATAAAAATTTCCCTCATATTTAATTCTAACATAAAATTAATACTAACATTAAATACAAATAAATCATTATGTACGTTAAATACAATTAATTAACTCGCCAATAAATATAATTAATACACTTATTAAAACACCACTTACATAAGAAATACAAATTATCAAGCATATTGTACAACCAACTTAAACACAATTCCCGCACTAAATGTCACTAATACAAATAATAAAGCATATTATACAAATATTCAAGCCCGAACAGGCAATGGGCCAAATGGGCTCGAGCCCGAACGGGCACAGGTCAAACGGGCTCGAGCCCGAACGGACACGAGCTAAACGAAATTTTTGATATCCGTAAATTTATTGTCAAAAAAAACATAATAAACTAAAATATGTTCACATATTCTAAAACCAAGCAAACTACTACTACTACTACTACTAATAATAATAATAATAATAATAATAATAATAATAATAATAATAATAATAATAATAATAATAATAAATAAATAAATAAATAAATAAAATAATACAAACTAAGCAAAATTTTTTCATCAAATTTTTTGCTATAAAAAACTAATCGGTAAAGCTATTATCAAAAGACGTACAAATAAAATATATTATTAGCCGTAAAAATTAAATTACGGGGTTCCCGCAGCTGCATCGCGCGGGGACCCTGCTAGTCCTCTTAGTATATAAGAAGACCCCTTTTAACGTCTTTGCAGTCCACGCAAGTAGTTAAAATTTTAATATCCAAAATTTAATTAGCTTCCACGGGAGCTTCATTTTTACATTCCCAGCATGGCCATTAACACCCTATATTTTGCATATACTAATATTACTATATTAATTTAGGATGCAATATTTTAGTGATACGTAAATCATTCTTTGACACGCTTTGAAGATGACTGTGGTGCTACGGTGATGGTACCGACGGCCGTGGTGATGACGACAGCCAACTCACGTTTAGATAGAAAGACGTGTTTTATTTTGTGTGTGAGGGAGACGTGTGTAATTGAGTTCATGTGTTTGTGTGTCTGCTTTGTATCAACAAGAAAGTAGTGAGTTACACCTATCTTTAACAAATTATATAATCTATCAAACTAGCTTATATTTGATGGGCTGATAATACATAGAGCTATAGAAGCTTATATATCATCCTTTCGAGCAATATTTATAAAAGAGCACAAACATAATTGTATTTTATCCTGTGTCTTTTTCGGATGCATTGAAACCACATAAACTTTTTTGGATCTCTTATCGTCTTATGTTTGTAAAACCCATGTACCTTTCGCTTAAGTTCTATGGCTCTTTCTTACGAGTATCATTTCTTAATTAACTACAAGCTGCATGGATTCACCTATCTAAATATTAAAACTATAATCATCAATTACGACACACGGATACACATATATGGGCTGTCAGTATGCACAGCCATGTGCCAACTGCGTACCTAGTTTTATCAATAGAAAACATGATACGACCCGGTTAGGGGTTGTATCGGGATAAGGCACCACTTCAAGCGTGTGCTGGCTCCGTCAGAAAATAGAGAGAAGAACTAGATATTTGTTAACTTCGATTGATTGATTATAATAAAGGATTACAGGAGTATTTATAAGACAAAGTAAACCCTAAGACCTAAATAAGCCATGGGCTCGGCCCAGGCGTATCATTTCCCACTCCTTCAAAACCACCTTGCCCTCAAGGTGTTGTCTTAAAACATTCTTAATCGACTTTCCTATATAAACATGAAAACAATCCTAAACAAAGACACGTAAATAAAGATAGATTATATGACATAATCTTTATGCCATACGTTTCGGCTTTTTGAGTCGTTGGGCAGTCCGTCCTCCTGCAATATTCGTGTAATCCGGGATCCCATAATCTTCTTTGAATTGCAGCCTTCGCCTTTTTCTTTTTTCGTGTTCCTTTGCCTTGGACATAACACAACACCCTTCTTCCATCTTTTGTTGCCCCACGACTCTTCTCGCGATATACCCACTTCAAACAAACAACCAAACACTTGCCGGAAACATCTCTACCCTTCAACATCTTAATCACAAACTCCTTGATTAAACCCAAATTTATTTCATTGATACTATCATCAAATATACCACCTCCATCCTTAAGTAGTGATATCACTATATTCGACTCATCTACGTCAACCCTGCACGCTTCACCACCACTCACAACAATATCTTCCACACTTTCTTTATTTTCTGAAAATTCGCTAAACTCACTATGAACTTCCATGTTTTCCACATTACTTTCACCAACATCAAAAACATCGTTTATCGCGCTACTAACATCAACAACACCAATATCTTCATTAGCATCTAAGGACTCTTTAATCACATATGGAGCTTCTTCACTTGGCCATGATAGAACGATATTTATTTTCTC
>LBNU01010331.1:106999-135345 GCA_014162995.1 Artemisia annua
CGGCGATTAGGGTTTCCAGACGGCCTTCCTTGACGTGGTCATAATTGCTGGTTCCAGATCTGACGGCCTTGGTTGACGGCGTCACCAAATTGCACTACGAACTCTCTGGCCCGTCACGAGTATTTTTCCAATTCTGGACTTCACTTGTTCCTGACGGCGTCACCTTGTAGAGTGTGACGGCGTCACCTTCAGTAGTCTTCAAGGTCTTTTGAGTTTTTGTTGTTTTCCGCACTTTTTCACTCCGAAAACGCCCGAAAATGCTTCTTTTGTGATTTTCCCTTCAAAAGTACCTAAAATGAGAAAAGAAACGAGTTTGGGTGAAATCCAAATCAAAAACATACGAATTAGGACTCAAACCGACCCCTAAAAACGTGACATTTTTCGTCTCATCACTTCATAACTTCTATTGTTTGTTTAGTTTAATTAGTTTAATATGAAACCAAATCCGTGCCAGTCTCTTAGGCTGAACCCCCATTTGCTTTAGTTTAGAATTAATTTAGTAGAGTCGAATACCTTTAGAATTAGTACATTAGAAATCCACTCTTAGTGATCGACACCCTACTTACCAACTAGGCTACATTGATTGGGTACACTGCCCGTTAGTGTTGTTATAGGTTAAGTCGGCAAAATATAAATTTAAAACTTGATAAGGAATAATCACTTATACAACGACACATCAATGTTTAATATGCCTTGTGGCATGAGCTAAAAGTGAGAAATGAACGTGATAAATAGCACCTTAATGTGAAATGTAATAGTAGAAGTAAAAGTTTGACTCTATGAAGTCAAAGTATTGAATTTTCCCAAGTGACTTATAGTCCTTGATGAAAATTCTTAGAAAGAAGTAGAGAACATGAAGTATAATAGTGATAGTGTAATAGAATGATGAAATGACTACGGTAAAATGTGGAAGTAAAAGTTAAAGTTTGACTTATGTAAAGTCAAATTAGTTAGCTTTTCTCAAGTGACATGTAGTCCTTGATTGAAAAGCTATAATAAAGTGAGTAAAAAAATTGTATAATAGTAAAAGAGTTGATTAAGTGATAAACTGGTTATAGTAGAAGTAAAAGTTTGACTCTATGAAGTCAAAGTATTGAATTTACCCAAGTGACTTATAGTCCTTGATGAAAATTCTTAGAAAGAAGTAGAGAACATGAGGTATAATAGTGATAGTGTAATAGAATGATGAAATGACTACGGTAAAATGTGGAAGTAAAAGATAAGGTTTGACTTATGTAGAGTCAAATTAGTTAGTTTTTCTCAAGTGACATGTAGTCCTTGATTGAAAAGCTATAATAAAGTGAGTAAAAAAAATTCTATAATAGTAATAGAGTTGATTAAGTGATAAACTGGTTATAGTAAATATGTCTTGATGTCATAGTGACCTTAATGAGAAGTAAAATGTGATAGAATTAAGTGAATAATATAATGCATTAATGATATGGGTTGTGTAGTATGCCTAAAGTTGCAAGATCACCTAGATCGTCGCACTAATTGGATAAAAGTTTGTGAGTGCTAAGATTGAATGAAGCGTAAAATTTTAAAAAGTATGGATATAAGTGTTAGTTAAGAGATTTCGAGAACAAAATCTACATAAGAGGGATAGAATTGTTACACCAAAAACCAAGTTTTAAGTATTTGATAATGAAAATGCTATTAGAATAGTTTGACTAAGACTTTTATGAGTCGGGAGACTCAATATGACTGGTTGGTAAATGGATATTAAGTTGAAGTCGACTCGATAGTTAAACTAATAGTCAAAGAATGTTTAATGTGGTAATAGAAAATGTGATGTATAAACTTAAGGGACCAAAGTTGACAATCGTTAAATGAGTTATAAAGTTAATGTGGCCATAATAGAAGCAAAAGGACATGAAGGACCAAAAGTGTCGAATTGAGAAATAGCTTTGAAGTGAAGAAAGCTTTGAAGATAAGTTCAAGATTTTCCAGACAATTCATTTGTCTGGTATATTTGTATGTGTTGACATAAAATAAGAAAATATGAGGGAAACAGGAACTTGATTAGTAGTGATGATGATTGAGAGTTCTATTCAAGGTTCTATCCCTAGCAATGATTTCTATACAAGTAAGTATCTCTATCTTAACTCAATTGAAGAATTGAAGAGTTAGGGTTTATGAACCCTAATTTGGGAATTGGGTAAAAGGTGTTTATAAGCTAGTTAAAGGGTTATAGTAATTACATGAGTTAATGGTTTATGGGTTTAATCATCATATGATCAAGACATTATTATATGATGATTAGAGGTATTTAAAGAAGAGATATGATTATATTAACCATAGTTATAGTTATTTGATTATGAATATTAAGTGTTTATGTTATGATGATTTGACTTAGGATGTAAAGAAGAGTATGATGATGATGTTGATGAGTGAAATAATGAATGGTAACTTAGCTTGGAGCTAAGGTAAGTAAAAGATATTTACATGAAATTATATGAATTTTAACTTGTATGTGTTAATGTGATTGTATAGAAAGGTTTAAGGTAGGATTGGCCTAGCTTTGCTATAGGTTGATTATGTTCTTAAGTGAAGAAAGTGCCTAAAGTGGTGCTTGATGCTTAAATGATGAGGGTTATGTGATTTCAAGTAATGTATGGTTTGAAATGTTTGAATGCTTACTTGTTAATTGATGTATATTGAAATGTAATGTTCTTTTACTTACTAAGCGTTTAACGCTTACACGTGAAGATGTTAATGCTTTGTAGGTAATCAATGGCAAAAGGTAATAAATAGATAAATGCTCATACTTGATGGTAATGTGATTGGAATGCTTGTTGTAAGATAGAAGATTTGTATATAAGAGCTTAGATTTGGAAGTGCGGGTTGAAAGTGTATTGGAACGTGCTTAGGAGCTTAGTATTAGTACCGAGCTCAAATAAAGGTTAAACCCCCAAAGTGTCGTAAAATGTTTTGTAAAAGATGTTGTTAAGTGTCAAGGTACATGTCTTGTTTGTGGAATAAGGGTCATGTGTGTTTGTATAAAAGTTGTATGTAAAACGGGTCAAAAGGGGTGTTTGGCAAAACACCTGTAGCATTGTAAAGTATATGTTCACGGGTCTCTTAGACCAAGTATAATGATGAAAATGGTGTATTATGATATCTAAATGTATTCTGGAAGTTTTAGTTAAGTGTCGGGCTTGGAAGTCGAAGTTTGGGTCAAATATGCAAGTTGGAATGAAATGTGCAGGTCAGAGGCATTTAGCCGGCAGCTGAGGACCTTAGCCAGCGGTAAAGGCCTCATAAGGGCTTTAGCCGGCGGCTGGGTACTCTCAGCCGGCGGCTAAGTGCATCAATAAGGTTTGTCGGTTTTGTCCCATGTTTGGAAAATCATATCATTTAAAGCGTAAGTCGGTAGAAGTTGTACCACCCGTCGTTTGGCAGGTATTTGAGTCTAGGTTCATCTAAATATACTTTTAAGGGTTGGTTTGTTATAGATTTTTATCGGTTAATAAAAATGACAGGAGGTCCATTATAGTCAAAGCGTTTTCGCATAAAGTTTTAAATTTTTTGGTCAAATCGGGCACGGGTTGTAACAAAAAATCTATTCGAAAAATCTAGTCGAAAAGTCTATTCGAAAAATCTATTCGAAAAGTCTATTTGAAAAATCTATCCGAAAGTGTAGGGTTTAGCAATTCGAAAATTTCTTTACAAGAAATTCCGACCATTTTCCGGCGACTTTTCCGACCATAAATTCTGACATCTTTTTCCGACCACTGTTCCTTAACCACAATATTCAAACCATGTTTTGACTACTATTTCATAGTATGGAACAAAAAGTAATAAAAGATATGAGTACAAATATATTTGGACAAAAAGATTGACACAAAACAGTTTGTGAATATGATAAGGCACAATACTTTTTGACCATAAAGATACAACAACTATTTAGAAAACTGATCCCAAAAAGATAAGAAAGAAAAATCAAATTCACAAAGAGTGGGTTAAAAAACAGCCTCTAAAACAGTACGAACACCACACAAATCAATAATATAACATAACCATGGCTCTTATACCAATTGTAGGACCGGAAAGTCATAAGATTTATGTGGTTCGGGAGGTCTTGGTTGATCAAAGAAGATGAAATCCATGTTAGTTTCAAGAGAGAGAAAGAGTAGAGAGAGGGTGAAGAAAACACAAAGTATATTAGATTGATAAATGAAGTTTACACAATGATTTTTCCACACCTCTCATGGAGAGTCATGAGGGGTATTTATAGGCTCATTACAATATGACTATCCTACTTGTACAGTAGTCCCTGCGGGCACAACTAACTACGTATAGGTTTCCTACTGAATCAAACCTATGCTCTAATACCATTAGTATAACACCCCCGCCCCAACATAAGAGCGGAGATTTGATACGCGGGATTGCGACCACGCAACAGGTTTTACCTCTCAAGGGATCTCAAGAGGCTTACAACCCCACCAGGCAGTGTACCTGACCGATGTAGTATAGTGTAGTGGTAAGTACGGGGGATTGATCGTTCTCCACAGGGAATGGTGTTAGTTAGGTATGAAAAACTACTCTAATAGGTCTAAGGATGAGGGATGATTATTTTTGTGTTTTTATATTTTTTTTAGAAAGCAAGTAAAATCTCGTGTTTGAAGGAGTGGGCGGAATTAGTTGCTAGTCAACTAACCTAAAAACTACTATTGCAATTGAAATAAAATAACAAGAAAATAAAAGGTTGTGAAACTTATACGGAGACAAGTGTGTTTACTTAGATTTCCTTACTCCCTAACTATCTTTTACCGGTTAATTAGTGTGTATTAATTGCGTGGTTGACGAGTGTATTCCTTAATACCATTCGTGGGGTGGCGAACGTACTTTCCCAACTCTATAAGCTCCTACTTCACTCCTATGTCGAGCCTGCTAGAAGCTCCTAACATGGGATCATTAGAATTATCTCATGCATTAAATACAACCATAAAAAACTAGTACGCATTGGTTCATTTTTCTTAAGACCCGTTCAAGCAAGTTACCGTATAGGAGGTTAGCCAGTTTTCTTAAGCCTAACATCGATAAACAATCATCCAATACAATTAATAACACACCAACAACCAATAATCAATAGTTAGGTTTCATTAGATCTAAGCAAACACAAAATAAACCTAGCATAGCATGTTAATTGAAAGACAAGCATAAGATATAATTAACCAAAACATAGACATATTGATTAATTTGAATGGAGACTTATCTTTAATTGAACATGGAAGAATCAAGGGTGAAAAACCCTTGAAAAAGCTGTCAAAGTCGTCTAGGGTTTGTTCCCAAAAGTTGCACAATAATGAATGAAAAATAGAAAAGTATATATAGAAAATACACTATGACGGCGTCAGGTTATAGGTGCTGACACCGTCAGCTTGCCGCCATTAGGGTTCTCGGATGGCCTAGATTCATCTCTGACGCCGTCACTTGTAAACTTGCTCTGGGCCGTCACTCTTTAACATTACACCTGACGGCCTAGGATTATTAACACCTGACGCCGTCAGGTGTAAACATCACATTTTCTTCTTAGGGCGTCACGTATAGTCAGATTCCACTCCTTTGTCTTGGTTGCCTGACGGCGTCACCTTGTGACTCTGACGCCGTCAGGAAGGATTTCAAGCATGCTTTTGAGTTTTTGTCGTTTTCTTCACTTTATGATGATGTGTTTTCCAGAATTCTTCTCAAAAGTACCTAAAATGACAAAAGGAACGATTTAGGGCAATATTTGATCATATTAACTCGAACTAGGGCTTAAATGACCCCCTAAAACGGGTACACTTTTCACCTCATCAAATACCCTTACACTTGGGATTTGCTTGTGCTCAAGCAAATATGATTTTATTCCAATCAAAATATGAGTTAGGGGTCATTTAACACTAATATAAAAGTAATTACAACAAATAGTTACTCGACCCTAATCATAATAAGCACGGAAATCATACACTAGCACCTCACAAATAGTGTTTGGATACTCTCATCTCTCGGGTGTTATAAACCTATGTAACTACATTGGAAATGGAATAAAGTCACTCACTACATGTCATATCAAATAGATTACCATAGGCTTGGGAGAGGATCAATTACTCCTCCACTAGACGTAAGCACCTAAGATAAACTATCAAAGAGGGCTTTCAAAAGGGTTGTAATGTAAGGTGTAGGGATATGATAAACACGGTTTGGTTGGAATAAAGGGTATTTTACTGGTGGCGAGTTAATTATCATGATCAAATACATGTACTATACAATGTTGCTAAGCCAAGACTCGACTCAACTTAAGCTAAAAACAAAATAACAAAAACATAAACAAACATAAAAGGAAACGGGATGGTAGTCCGTATGTTTTTTCTACTTCTCTTTTTCTCTTTTTTTTTTGTATTTTTCTTTATTTTTTCGATATTTATTTATTTTTATTATTATTTTTTTTTTGCATACACTCTTACCCTACCATCCAAAATAATACATCATAGGGGCCTCGGTTCTCCCCTTACACTTGAACTATTACATACTTTACAAATGACTAATCTATTGACTCGAATTAAGATAATCGAAAAACTTGGAGTACTTTTAAAATATTTAGCACATACGGGGGTAATAATGTTGTTCTTCCCCATTACTCCATTAAACTAGTACTTTACCCATGAGTCCCAATCGTCCCGAAACAATATGTACAAGATATGACTCGACTTAGCAACCATGTAATCAATTAGATAATTAACAAAGGATTTAACACAAATGTTGTCACAATAATGCACTAAAGATGAGTGCATACAAGGTGGGCTAAGGTGATTTGGGTGTACATTTAAGTGGGGTGTAACAAATTCTCACTTTGAGTAAGATGCTCAAAGGTCGAAACGAAAGATAGGCTCTGAGGGGTGTACTAGGGGTATCGTGTACCAAAAATGGGTACAACGCAAAGGGCGTGGGAGAATTACTTGACCAATGTAGCCAACGTAATTATAACAAAAACACGGGTGTAAAACAAGGGGTTAATCCTAATGCCTCTTATCATGTAGTAGATCTAACTACACGAATGTGGTCTCACTTATAGATTTGAGATGGTCCTAACGCAAGTTCTAGAATCTAAGTGCTACTGGTACACACATCATAGCATAAATGCTTTTCCTACCAATTCTAGGGACGAACCTCACATATTTGGGGTGGAAAATTTTTTAGTGGTACGGTTTTTGTGCTAGTCATATAATTTCCTATCCATGAGACGCTTATTAGGACCTAAGTTTCACTTCTAAATGTTGTAAAAAATTTTAAATTGGCACTAAAATTTCCCTAACAAATATTTCTTTCAGTTTTATTACAAATTTACTATCAAACAAACAAAACTCAAGCGCAATTGCATTCTCTAAGGTGTCTTCATTTACCCCCCCCCCCTACACTTAAACCGAACATTGTCCCCAATGTTCACATAAAAGATGTAAAAGTAATGAAAATGAAAGAATGAAACAAATACTCCCCTGATTCATTTGGTGTGGATAGTGAGGTAACATGGTTAGATCTTCTTCCAAGAAAGACGAACGCTCAAAGCTTCCCTTCCGAAATATAAATCATTTCCTTGTCCAAAATAACCTGTTAACCTGAAAAACAATAAAGGCGAACCTCGCGTAAAATCGGCGGTATACTCTATAATAGGATATAATGCTTGTGGAATGAATGTTTTTGCAGAATTCCTGGAGATTATAAGTTAGAGAATTAACAAAACTTTTTATGATTCCGGAAGAAAAACAAAACTTTCAAAAATTTCAGAAAATTACTGCCTGACGCCGTCAGGTTGTAATGCCTGACGCCGTCAGAAATGATCTGACAGAATTTTCATGTTAAGTTTCCGGAAAATTTTTGAAAAAAACTATACCTTACTTCCTGGAATTCCTGCAAAAATATCATTATGACTCGATACAAGCATTTGACTCAAACAAGTACTAATATGTATGTTAATTTACATTGTTATGACTCATGTTCATTCGTTCTTATAAACCGATTTAGATTTCCCTTACACTTATTTGTTGCAAAATACCTTTATATGTAGTTAAGACGAAGTTAAAAAGAAAATAAAGCATTTTCACAAGTTAGTTTTTTTGAAGCATGAATCAATAACAAGAGAAATAACATACATACGGGAACAAATAAAATCAAACAAACAACTAAATAAACACACAAAGCAAATAAAGCTTGGGTTGCCTCCCAAGAAGCGCTTTTCTTTATTAACGAGTCTTGTAGCTAGACTCAAAGTCACCGTACATTACGTGACTTCATCGTTGGTCACGGTCTCTAGGTCATCGTCTTGTCCGGTTTTATAATCCGTCCTAATTTCAAGCAATCCTTGTAGAACCCAAATATTCTACTCATGACATAGTCCACTCCTCTACTTCTATCCTTATCATTCCTATAGTAGACCGCTTGCTTGTGCTCCTTCTCAAGGTTTGACAAAAGTCGGTATTGCTCTATCTTATAAGGCATTTGGTAAGCTACATCATCAGTCTAGTCCTTGAATCTAACTATCCCTAGAGATGGGTTATAGTTCATCTTAGATGCCTCAACAAACGGCTTTCCAAAAACTACTTGAGTTAAGCACGCATCTATTACCGGGCGAATGTCCTCAACAATCACAAAGTCGGCGATATAGGTGAAATTCCCTATGTAGACATGTAGTCCCCTAACTCTATGATGCGTAGGGATTGCTTACGCACTTTGTTTTACCTCTCAAGGGATCTCAAGAGGCTTACAATCCCCACCAGGCAGTGTACCTGACCGATGTAGTATAGTGTAGTGGCAAGTACCGGGGGATTGATCGTTCTCTCACAGGGAATAGTGTTCGTTAGGTTAAAGACTACTCTAATTAAGGTCTAAGGGTGGAGGATGATTATTTTTGTATTTTTATGTTTTTTTGAAAGCAGTAAAATCTCGGTTTTGAAGGAGTGGGCGGAATTAGTTGCTAGTCAACTAACCCAAGTTATCTACTTATGCAATTAAATTAAAGTTTTGAGAAAACAATGGTGGGGAAAGTAGTGTTTACTTAGATTTCATTACTCCCTAACTATCTTTTACCATGTAATTAGTATGTTGAGTTTGCGTGGATGACGGGTGTATTCCTAACAAGTCGTAGGGAGTGCGTTCAATTCCCTAACTCTATAAGCTCCTACCTCACTCTATGACGATATGTCAAGTATCCTATCATAAGCTCACCGATAGCAACCTACGCATGAAATACTACCTTAAAATCGATTAACGCACATACGATTCACGTTTCCTAAGACGTTCAAGCTTGTTGCCGTACAGGAGTTTAGCCAGTTTTCTTAAGTCTAACGTAGATGAAACATTCATCCAAATCACAATCACAACATACACATCACATGATAATTAATAGTTAGGTTTCATTAGATCTAAGCAAACACAAGTTAATTTAGCCTAGCATGTTAAAGGAAAGAAAAGCACAAACATAGAGCATACAACACATACACATATTGTATGGATTGAATGAAGACTTATCTTAGATTAAACATGCAAGTTAGAGGGGTAAAAGTACCCTCTAAGGTCTGTAATACACGAGTTAGGGTTTAACCCTTAAGTTCTCCACCAAGTTCCTCTTTTTAAAACAATAAAATTCGTCCTATATATATAGAGAATACGGGCTGACGGCGTCAGCCCAAGGTGTGACGCCGTCACGCCGACGATTAGGGTTTTGTGATGGCCTTCTTGACGTCGTCACGCCGCCTTGTTCCAGATCTGACGGCCTTCCCTGACGCCGTCACCAGACTAGGCCAAAAACTCTCTGGCCCGTCATGAGTAACTTCCAATTTCTTCACTTCATTTGTTCCTGACGTCGTCACGTTGAAGCTTGTGACGCCGTCACCTTCTGTGCACTTTATGGTCTTTTGAGATTTTGTTGTTTTCCGCACTTTTTCACTCCGAAAACGCCCGAAAATGCTTCTTTTGTGATTTTCTCCTCAAAAGTACCTAAAATGAGAAAAGAAACGACTTTGGGTGAAATCCGATCAAATAATTACGAATTAGGACTCAAACTGACCCCTAAAAATGTAACATTTTTCGTCTCATCACTCTACCTACAAAATTGCTCACCCACCTCGTGCTAGGAAATGTCCTAAGTCCCAGTTGCTTTTTCATTATAAGATTGTAGTAGTTTCTAGTCATGATGTTTATGGGAGACTTAAGATCTATGTAAGCTTTCCAAACATGCAAGTGACCTATATTGCATGGTATGTTAAGGTTGGTAGGGTCACCGGTTTTGATGATCAGGTTACCTAGGAAGTATGGTGTCTCGGGTCATTGAATAGATCCTTATAGTATGCACGTTCTTCCTTAGTGGGCAACCTATTGAAGTAGTCATCTTCATCATCTACTTCTTTAATCTCACTTTTCCTAATTTCCTTATCTACGTCGACTTCCTTAACCTCATCTTTAGGTTCACTATTATCCTCACTCCTATCAATTGGTTTAATGGTGACAATGTTGACGAAGTGGACATGTTTGGACGAAGAAGGGTCCTCGATTTGGGGTCCGCTATTAGTTTTCCTAGCGTCCTTATGTGGAGGTGATAGCACTTGGTTGGTAAGGGCCTTCAATAAGTTGTCAATCTTATTGGTCATCTCTACTTGTTGTTGATTAAATTCGGATGTGAATTTAGCTATACGAGCTTCTTGAGATGCCATAAAATTGGACATCAATCCTTCAAAGTTATTGGTACTACCATAGTTGTTGGAAGGATTATTGTTGAAGGTACGGTTCGAGGAAGGACCGTTGGGTTGAAAACGATTAGGTGGGTTGGAAGAATTGTTTTGGGGCACGTTTTGGTTTGACTTCCACCTAAGGTTTGGGTGATTTTTCCATGAGGGGTTGTATGAATCACCGTAAGGGTTTGGCTCGGGTTTGAAAGTGTACCACTTGTCTCCCGCTCCATCGGTACGCGAGGATGCGTAGTCCGCAAAAGCTTGTTCGGGGAGTTCCATGCAATCACGAGTGTCGTGGGGACCACTACATAATTCGCACGAAGAAGTGATTTTGTTCACTTGGCTTGAAGGTTTAGGAGCCTCGTAGGATTTCATAAGAAAGTTGACTTGGTCTTCAAGTTCTATGATCCTACGGTTGGAAGTGCTTGAATTATTCGAAGGCAAAGATATTGCCTTGACCGTTTTATTCAAATCACGGGGATCATTCCAACTTTCGTTGTCATAGAGAGCAAGATCTTCAAGGAGATCCCATGATTGTTCCACACTTAGATCACGAAGCTTGCCACCGGCCGCTTGGTCAATGGTTTGCTTCGTGGGGATATTGATATGGTCATAGAAGATTTGGATTTGGAGCCAAAGGTGTGCCATGATGAGGGACTTTTTGGAGTAAGCCCTTGAATCGAGTCCATGCCTCGTAGAGGGTTTCGCCTTGACGTTGTTGGAACGCCAAGATATCATTCCTTAGCTTGGTAGTTCTTCCTGGTTGGAAAAATTAAGCTAAGAAGCGAGTTGTGAGATCATCCCAAGAGGTGATGGATCCTGCGGGTAGACGCTCTAGCCACTGACTAGCATGGTCTCATAAAGAGAATTGGAAGAGACGTAATCGGGTAGTCTCTCGAGTTTCAACATCAAGGTCTATGGAATCTACGATTTTGAGGAAATCCTTGAGATGTTGATTTGGATCTTCGGAACGAAGTCCACGGTATGCGCATCCGCTTTGCACCAACCGGATGGTGTCGGATCGCAAGGGAGTGACATTGGCTCCTTCGGTGAGCTCAATGGTGTTTTGATAGCCATGGTGGCTAGGACGGGAGTACTCTCCTAAAGTACGGGCTCTAGGAGGTTGGTTTGGTTGTGGTGGTGGGTTGTTGGGATCAAGGATATTACCACCTTCCATGATGTCGGATGGTAATGGTTACGAACAAGAACATGAAGAAAATAGATAGACTAAAGAAAATCCTAGAAAAATAAAATAAAAATCTCACTAGAAAGGAATCTAGTGAGTAGACCTAATAAAATAAAGATTCAACCTAAACAATAACTATTCCCTGGCAACGGCGCCAAAAACTTGATATGCGGGATTGCGACCACGCAATAGATTTTACCTCTCAAGGGATCTCAAGAGGCTTACAACCCCACCAGGCAGTGTACCTGACCGATGTAGTATAGTGTAGTGGTATGTACGGGGGATTGATCGTTCTTCACAGGGAATAGTGTTCGTTAGGTATGAAAAACTACTCTAATAGGTCTAAGGATGAGGGATGATTATTTTTGTGTTTTTATATTTTTTTTAGAAAGCAAGTAAAATCTCGGGTTTGAAGGAGTGGGCGTCAACTAACCCAAAAACTACTATTGCAATTGAAATAAAATAACAAGAAAATAAAAGGTTGTGAAACTTATATGAAGACAAGTGTGTTACTTAGATTTCCTTACTCCCTAACTATCTTTTACCGGTTAATTAGCATGTATTAATTGCGTACGTACTTCCCCAACTCTATAAGCTCCTACTTCACTCCTATGTCGAGCCTGCTAGAAGTTCCTAACATGGGATCATTAGAATTCGCTCATGCATTAAATAAAACCATAAAAACCTAGTACGCATTGGTTCATGTTTCTTAAGATGTTCAAGCAAGTTGCCGTATAGGAGGTTAGCCAGTTTTCTTAAGCCTAACATCGGTAAACAATTATCCAATACAATTAATAACACACCAACAACCAATAATCAATAGTTAGGTTTCATTAGATCTAAGCAAACACAAAATAAACCTAGCCTAGCATGTTAATTGAAAGACAAGCATAAGATATAATTATCCAACACATAGACATTTTGATTAATTTGAATGGAGACTTATCTTTAATTGAACATGGAAGAATCAAGGGTGAAAAACCCTTGAAAAAGCTGTCAAAGTCGTCTAGGGTTTGTTCCCAAAAGTTGCACACTAATGAATGAAAAATAGAAAAGTATATATAGAAAATACACTCTGACGGCGTCAGGTTATAGGTGCTGACGCCGTCAGCTCACCGCCATTAGGGTTCTCGGATGGCCTAGATTCATCTCTGATGCCGTCACTTGTAAACTTGCTCTGGGCCGCCACTCTTAACATTACACCTGACGGCCTAGGATTATTAACACCTGACGTCGTCAGGTGTGAACATCACATTTTCTTCTTAGGGCGTCACGTATAGTCAGATTCCACTCCTTTGTCTTGGTTGGCTGACGGCGTCACCTTGTGATTCTGACGCCGTCAGGAAGGATTTCCAGCATGCTTTTGAGACTTTGTCATTTTCTTCACTTTATGCTCTAAAAACGTCCAAAATGATGTGTTTTCAAGAATTCTTCTCAAAAGTACCTAAAATGACAAAAGGAACGATTTAGGGCAATATTTGATCATATTAACTCGAATTAGGGCTTAAATGACCCCTTAAAATGGGTACACTTTTCACCTCATCAAAATCACAATCTATGACAAAGCAACTAAACCTGAAGGACCAATCTTAGGGGGTTGGCAGTGGTCACGAGAAGGCACGTGAAGGGATCGGTGTGGCGCGGGAACACCGTCGCCGTCCCCCTTATCACGCACGGCATCCATCATGTGGGTAAAAGTTTCACGCAAGGGAAGAATTTTTTTGAACGTTGCAAAGTAAATTTTGACCGTTGCAAAGGAAATAACGGATACTTTTTGCTTTTGAGTATATATTGGACAAAAGGATAAAAAAAGAAGTGTACACAACAAAAAAAACGCACTTGCCCTTAAAAAAAACCATACGATCCAAACCCAAAAAAAAAAAGAAAAAAAAACTCAACAATATGGAGCATAAAAGAATTGGTTCGACTTTATTGTTAGACGAGCCGTTTGAGTGGTCTGACGATAGTAGTCTCGAGGTTTTTGCTAACGCGATTGACGAAGATGAGGAATATGATACGGCAGGGTCGACACGAAGATCAGTAAAACGCGATCGGATCGAAGCTGCAGAAAGATTGCATTGCGATTATTTTTGTGAAGTTTCGAAATTTAACGATGATTTTTTGAAGATAGGTATCGTATGCCTAAAAGTTTATTTTTAAAAATCACACATGCTATTGGGGCTAGATTCTAGTATTTTCAAGAACGTTATGATGCTAGAGCGCACAAAAGTTTCACATCCATACAAAAATGTTCGTCTGCTATTAAACAACCCACAACCGGTAATACACCGGATGAGTTTGACGACTATTTAGAAATGGCACAAAGAACGTCACGGAATGCCTTTAATTTTTTTGTGACGCTATTATTCAGTTATGCGCTCGAGATTTCCTACGTAGGCCAACAAGCCATGATGTTGCACGTTTGTACGAAGCACACGAAGAGAGACATCACATTCCAGGTATGATTGGTAGCCTAGATTTCACACATTTCATTTGGAGGAATTGTCCAATGGAATTGAGGGGTCAATATAAAAGGAGTGATCATCAATACCCCACGATTATGATTGATGCAGTGGCGTGTCAAGATTTGTGGATATGGCACGTGTTCTTTGGATCGCCGGGTTCAAACAATGATGTGAATGTTGTGATGCAATCTCCGCTATTCCTCACCGAGCGTAATGGTACGGCACCTAAGTGCCCATTTGTTGTGAACGGCCGTACGTACAAGCGTGGCTACTATCTAACCAATGGCATATATCCTGCATGGTCTACTTTTGTTAAAGCGTTCAAATATCCAACCGACCCGATAGAGAAAAAGTTCAAGAAACTACAAGAGTCGGCTCGAAAGGATGTTGAACGGGCATTTGGTGTTCTCAAGGGTAAATGAGGTATACTGAATCGACCCTTATGGCCACACACAATAGAAAGAATTAGTAAACTAGTTTATGTGTGTGTGATATTGCACAACATGATTATACATGACGCCGGTACCGCAATCTTCCCGGTTCATATTCGGGATCCTCCGATCCAACTGGTATTTGACGAAGCAGCCTTAGCCGAGATACGACATGAGGAAACACATTTCGTCTCCGATTTGATCTTATTGAGCATATTCACGCTCAATAATTACCATACCTCGAGGTGGATGATGAGGACGATGAAAATTAGTTTTTTAGTATTATGAAATTTAGTATTTTAGTATTATGTAATGTTTTTTTTTGTTTTTTTTAGTAATATTATGTAATGTTTTTTTTTTAATTTTAATGGAATTTTAGTTTTTTATTTAATTTTAGTGGAATTTAAAAAAAAAAGAAGTGAGTGATGTGTGAGTGATCGAATGCCGACAAAAATAAGGGTGAATGATGGGTGAGTGATGTGAATGATGTGGCATAATGGGATTGGTTGGGAGTGAGTGATGGTGATGCTGTGCCACAACCACTGCCAACCCCCTTATTAATAAGTTCATAAATAATTAAAGTTACACTAGTAATTAAAATTTCATTTAAATAGTTTAAACTCCCAAAATTACATAATATTAACTCCATAATTTATGTAGAGTCTCCAAATGCATAGTATCGAAGGTCCAGCTAACTCTCGTCACACATTCCTGTTAACACTGAATACCTGTCGTGAAAGAAAGAAATGAGGCTGAGCTAATTGCTTAGTGCGCGGATGTAGATAACAAGCAACAATATCACAATATTTAAGAGAAATGACAATTAAAAGGAGATCATTTTTGTAACACCCCTATTTTCATGGTTCGCAGCGGATTTAGGGTTGGGGCATTACTTCATGGAATCATAGTTACAGTAATAGAAAATGACTCGAAAAGAGACGTTTATAGAAATTTAGTTATCATTCATTTGATTATCAGAGTTTTTTTTATAGTAAAAGATATACTTTTACTATTGATGAGGTCCCAAAGTCTAGGTGATATGTTATGTTTGAATGATAACCGTTTTGAAAGTCCTCCAAGTTCAGTGCCTCCTCCTGCCATAACTCCGTAGTAGTGATATACCTAGGATACATGCTTAAAAGTCAACACTAGGTGTTGAGTGAGAGTCATAGGTTTAAGTGTTAGTGAATACAAGTTCCACAGGCTTCAGTTGGTACACCCTTCAAGGAAAATATAGTGTGTGTGATAATTGTGATGCATGCACAATTATCAAGAGTGGGGTATGTTGCACTAAGCTCATGACCCACACGTTAACAGTCCGGGTCATGGGGGCTGCAGACCCAACCATGAGGGGACAGGAAGGATAACTTTGCCAAAGTTAATCCTTCAGAGGGGTTCAAATATAGTACTTATTGATACCCTCTAGTGAGAGGTAGTATCAACGGGAGTTGTCAAACTCGAATAGATCTATCAAGTATATTCGCGTTCGCTTGGGTAAAATATCCCAAACGATTAGATTCATGAATTTTAGTTATGTAATTATGGAAGATAGTTTACTCGTGCAACAACCAAAGAAAAGACTTGTATTCGGTTTAAAGTAAAGCAACTAGCATGTATCCCCCTCACAGGGTTTGTAAAGCATTTAAAAAGTGCGAGGCTATGAGAACTCACGGAAAAAGAGTGTGAGGCTATGGAAATCACCTAGGCTTAGGGAAATCTTATTGATGTAAAAAGTGACTCGGAAACTAGACTGCCTTACTCACGTATCCTAATGGTATTGTAGGTGTGGATTTATGTCAAGCTCTAGTTGTTTTGTTCAGGTTTCTTAAGTAATCATTCTTAGGGTTTTTAGTGTTTTAGGTATAACATACCACCGTTTAGGCCATCACAATTCAGAAGTATTAAGACTCCTCACATGAAGCTCCCTACTATTGTATTACGTTATCAACATAATACCGTTCGGGCCATCATAATTCAGAAGTTTATACTCCTCACATGTAGCTCCTTACTATTGAGTTATGTATTTATTTAGAGTTTAGTTATAACATAACACCATTCGGGCCATCATAATTCAGAAGTACATTCAATAATCGTTTGAGGAGCCATGGCACTTTAAATCGTAAACCCATCAAACTCGTAAAAATGAAATATCCACATAATACTCCTCACATGAAGCTCCCTAGTATTGTGTTATGCTTCTAACTTTAATATTTTTACTTTATACCCTTATAGTTTAACATATTTACAAAATCTACCCTAAACTTATAATACTTATATTATTTATACTTATAACTATCTATACTTGACACAATTAGTCCCTAAACTTCTATATTTTGGAAAAATGGCAGAAATGACCCTTGAACTTATATGTTTCCAAAATTTACCACTTAGACCCTTAACTTTATAACTTTAGCAAAACTAGTCCTTATTAGTTTATAACTATTTAACTTTCTATCCTAAGGTTTTATAACTTTGCAAAAAGGGTCCTTATACTTATAACTTCTAACAAAAGTCAAAAATAGTCCCTACACTTAATATTTTCAGAAAATTACTATATATACCCCTATGCATGGAAAACTTTGCAAAACTAGTCCTAATCCCATGCAATTCATATTTTTATGAAACAAAAAGGTTTTCTAGCCTATGGTTAACTAATATTAGCTTATCTAAATTACCTAAACTACTTTATGGCTTATGAAAAGGATTTATAGCATATAAAATGAAATTCGACTCTAATTAGGGTTTTAAAAAGTAAAGTTCTAGTTTTTAGTGATCAAGGCTTAGGCAAGGGTTCTAATGGGATCTAAGGCATCCTAATACTATCCTAGGACTGAACTAAAGATAAAGAAAGCAAGTATAAAAGCTTAGGCGACCAAGGAAGGTTTAACGTGGGGTTTTCGGGTTTTCTAGGCAAAAACGAGCTCGACAAGACCTCAAGACCTATACCACTCTACTTCTAAGTTTCCTAGGACTCTTGTACTGCTACCAAGGCCAGAAGATTAAATGTAAAGAGAAGTAAAGGTGTGAGTTTGAAAGGAGGGAGTAGCGAGGGTATTTATAGGGTCGTTTGGCCTTGGTGAGCAAGTAACAGGAGTAGGATGTGTCGAGGGGGGGGGAAATGACTAAAATAAGCTAGGTGATGACTAAGAGGAGCTATAAGGGTGACATGGTGGCCTATAGGGCGGTTTTAGGGTACCGCGGGGTGAAGGTGGTGACAAAGAGGTGATGCACCTCCTTGCTAGGGTGCTAGTAAGGTGCTAGGGTGTGTGCTAGGTCTAGGGGAGGTACTAGGGTGAATGGTTGCTAGTTTAGAGATGCTTAAGTATTTTAGTTCTAAGGTTTAGGTTTAGTTTTGACCTAGTTTTGCCTAGAGAGAGTTTAGGGTTTTTCCTAGGGTTTAGTGCCTATGTTAGAGTCCTATGAGTGTTTAGTGACTAATCCTAAGTCCTAAGAGGCTTATACTAAGTGGTGGTAGCTTATGGGAAAGATTTGGGAAGGTTTGACCTAGTTTCCGAGAAGTTATAACCTAGTTATCATTTTGTGCTTAAGGGACTTGTACCTATGCTCTAAGGGATTGTACTAGGGTCTAAGGGTGCTAAGATATCCTATTGTGCCTAAGCTAACTTATACATAAGCCTTGAACACTTTCAAATTAGTTTAGATAAGTAATTAAGGTTTAGTAAGCACATAGGTGTATTTAGGGCTTAATTAGGGTTCATTAGGGTTGTGTGATAAGTTTAGTGTGTTATATTGATAGATTACTTTTTGTCGTGTTGTTGTGATCTTATGCTATACATACCAAGGGTTTGTAGGATGTGTATGTAGAGTTTATTTGGCTTGTGTGGATACATGAGTAGGTCTAGAGAGTCATGCAAGTAATGAATGCACATAAAAAGCAAAAATTTACCTGTGAAATACCTACTGTAGGTATTTGTAATGGGAATGATAGTGGTGAGATTTTGTGGCTTGTTATTGTATTAACCCCTTAGAAGAAATCTCGTCCCGAGATTTAGATGAACGTAGGAGTAGGGGAAAGAATGAGTCGAGAAAGATAAGAGGAAAGAAGAGAGTTGTACAAACGGAGTAGGAAATGTTTGTACATGTGCCAGATACTTGAACTCATTTATTTATATCTCATTACTCACAAGTAAAGGCGTCCCAATTCTTGTAAGCAAGAGCTTATAAATTCATGATCCATTCGATTTATAACTTTCTTCTTAAAATGAAAGAGCGTCCTTATTCATTTTAGTAGAATAGTCATCATAAATCGTCCTTAAGTAGTATCGGCGGCAAACGGAAAATGTGGTCCACATTTAAGGAAATGTGGTTTAAGATTGATTTGGAAACATGTTCCAATCATGGTGGAAACAAGTTCTAACCATGGTGGAGACATGTAGTAGCCATGGTAGAGACAAGTAGTAGCCATGGTAGAGACAAGTTCTAGCCACGGTAGAGACAAGTTCTAGCCATGGTAGAGACAAGTTTTAGCCATGGTAGGGACAAGTCCAAGTCATGATGGAGACAAGTTCAAGCCATGGTGGAGACAAGTTCAAGCCATGATGACCAATTCTACAGTCTCCCTATTTAGCAACTAGTCACCTGGTAGTCTCCCATGTTATGGCTAGAGTGACGGACGTCAAATATCTTGTTCTTGCAACTTTTGCAAGATGGGATAGTATAATATCATGGCCGAACATAATGAGGATTAAAGTTCGGTGTAGATATTCTTACAAGATCTAACTAATAGAATCTTGCGATATGACGAGAAATACAAGTTCTAACTTTTAGAACGTTGTAGGACGGGGTAGGGAGAGAATGTAGAGTGGGAAAAATAGAGTGAAAAATGACGGAGGAACGAAAAGATGAAAGGAANTTTTGCAAGATGGGATAGTATAATATCATGGCCGAACATAATGAGGATTAAAGTTCGGTGTAGATATTCTTACAAGATCTAACTAATAGAATCTTGCGATATGACGAGAAATACAAGTTCTAACTTTTAGAACGTTGTAGGACGGGGTAGGGAGAGAATGTAGAGTGGGAAAAATAGAGTGAAAAATGACGGAGGAACGAAAAGATGAAAGGAAGTGAAAGGATGAATGAAAGAGTAGGAAGGAGTGGGGAAAAAGGAGGAAAGGCAAGGGATGAAATAAGAAAGTATGAAGGAGTGAGGGATAACGAAGGAGTAGGAATAAACGGTAGAGTAGGAAGGCGGGAGAGTAAGATTTGAAAAGGGTGAATGGGAAAAAGAGCGGGAGAATGAGAATTTGAATGGAAAGATGAGAAAAAACATGAGGATATGATTAAACGGGAGAGTAAGAGTATAGGATACTTGAGAGATAGTATCCTAATGGAATTTAAGATTTACTAGATTCCTTCAAAATTTGTTTTCCCCTAAGGTTCTTCTAGTTTTCATAACTAGTCTTAAACTTCTAAGGGTGATATGTTTGGTTCTATCGAAGTAAAGGGTTCTAAAGTGGGAGAAGGTTTAGGTGATTTCTTTCTTAAGGGTTTACTAGGAGTATCCTTATTCTTAGGCAAAGTTTCAGGTTTTCTCTTTTGTCCTAAGTTGTCTATTATTACTAGTTCACTATTATTATAAGTATTACTATTCCTAGGTACTTGAAACCGGATAAAGTAGCATCCATAGTTTCTTCTAAGTGGAACTCATAATGTGTAACCTATAAATTGTCAAATCCTAAGAAACTAAGTATACGTAGACTAAAATCCTCAAATGTCTTATTCCTAATTATGACTTAGAAATTCTAAGTCTGGGTTATGAATTCCAAGAGTAGGTTCGGGATGTCCTAATGGTGTATCATTCCTAGGTATTTCCAAATCCTTTAAAATTAGGTAGGAATTTCTATTATGGGCCTAATACCTCATAAGTATTCCCACCATGTTGCTAGGCTAGGTTCTAACGGCTTAAGGTTCTAGGTCCTAAAGGCTTATTCCTATTTTGTTAGTAAACTAGGTATTAAAGACTTATTGTTCTAAGTTCTAAAGGCTTGTTCCTTGTATCTATTCTAATGTCCTTGATATCAAGTAGGATTCTTATCATAAGCTAATCCTATAGAGGTATCTTCCTAGTCTATAGATTTTTCCTTAGTTTGGTTTCTAACCTCAAAATTTCCTTATTTCCTATTTCCTTAATAATTTTCGTCAAGGTATTCTATACTTAGGATTATGTTTTCTAAGGGTATCCTAAAGTCATTTCTAGACCTATGTATGGGAATTCTAAAGAGTATGGTTCGGGTTTTACTAAGAGGGGAGGGGAAAACTAACTCGGGAATCATAGTAATCTAATGAAGTAAAGAGGGAAGGATAGGAATATGCTTGTATATGACTATCATATATTTGCATATGAGATAGTTATGGGTAGATTCTCTAACTAGGGGAAAGATAGATTAAGGAAAGCTAAGGAAGTGGTGAGGATTTAGAGATCGGAGGAGAAAGAATTCAGATCCCTATGATGTAGAATAAAAATTCTCATCATCGGTAAGAGAAGATTTTGAAGGGATTGGGTTTTAGGAAGGGATGAAGTACGAGGGGAGTTTAAAACAGTTATTAGAATCTATGAATAAATTCCTAGAGGTAAAGGTTTGGGGTAGGTTATAACAAGTACCTAACTTGTCATATCTTATGAAATATATCTATACTCCTAGCGTCACTATAGGGTTTGGGATGACCTAGGGTAATTAAGAAGAGGCATACCTAAATCTAGTTTACCTAAATTATTCGAATTGAGGGGCACCAGGTAGTTTCTAAAACTTAACTTATGTTATTATGTTATTGATTTCCTATCTTACATATCCTATAGGCACTAATTATTCTAAGGCATAACTCTTAAGGCTATAAAAAGGCATACTACTTAGGGATTTCTTCTAAGGTTTTCCTAATTCCAAGTGTTTGGGTTTGTGGTGTTTTCTAGGTTTGATTGATGACATTCCTCATCATCATCAATCATCTTTTCTAAAGTACAAATCCTAAAACGGGCAAAGGCTATCTTATGGTGGTGTCTCATTTGATTTTTCTGTAATTTAGCTACATTAAAACGGGTTTCTTGTAGGGTATTTCTTAAACTACAATAGTCAGGTTGATTGCTTAGGTTATTATCATGACCTTTTTATATCTTCTTAAGAAGGTCAAGGAAAATTTCATCTAAATTATTTAAAATTTCCTCTACATGCTTTTCCTGATTTTCTAAAGTTGTCCTAGTGTGGTTTTTTCCAAATTCATCTTTCCAAGATGAAATAGGAGGTTTACTAAGTAAGGTGTAGGTGCTAAAGTATAGGGTTGCCTAAGTTCATATCCAGGGGTATAGGCATGGATAGGGTTTCTAGGTATACATGGTTCTCTAGGGAGAAAGAACCCATGTGGTTCAAATCTAGGAGTGGGGAATGGTGGGTGAAAATAGGGTTTAGGGTAGTAGTAGGTGATGCCTTAGCATAGAAATCTCTTATATGTTTTAAGTGTGGGTTATCTATGAAAGGTGTAAAACCTAAGGGTGAAACTCTATCTAGATTATTCCTAGAGTCTTCTAATGGATTGGGAAAATATGGTTTAGAGGGATAATCTAGTACATTCGGAGAGGAAAGAACATTCTCCGGATGTAAACTAGATGAGACGGGGGTAGAATAGCGGAGAGTAGACATAACTATATAATAGTAAAAATACTGTAAATCATTTAACAGTTAAGCAGACAATTACTATACTAACCTTAGCACGTATGGTTACGGAGGATGGCAGGGGCACTGAGGACTTTCTCGGGTTTAAGAAAAATAGTTGTAGTTTAGGTTTTGACCTTGTTCTCTACAACTGATGCTCTGATACCAATCTGTAACACCACCATTTTCATGGTTCGTAGCGGATTTAGGGTTGGGGCATTACTTCATGAAATCATAGTTACAGTAATAGAAAACGACTCGAAAAGAGACATTTATAGAAATTTAGTTATCATTCATTTGATTATCAGAGTTTTTTTTATAGTAAAAGATATACTTTTACTATTGATGAGGTCCCAAAGTCTAGGTGCTATGTTATGTTTGAATGATAACCGTTTTGAAAGTCCTCCAAGTTCAGTGCCTCCTCCTGCCATAACTCCGTAGTAGTGATATACCTAGGATACACGCTTAAAAAGTCAACACTAGGTTTTGAGTGAGAGTCATAGGTTTAAGTGTTAGTGAATACAAGTTCCACAGGGTTCAGTTGGTACACCCTTCAAGGAAAATGTAGTGTGTGTAATAATTGTGATGCATGCACAATTATGAAGAGTAGGGTATGTTACACTAAGATCATGAACCACACGTTAACAGTCTTGGTCATGGGGGCTGCAGACCCAACCATGAGGGGACGGGAAGGATAACTTTCCAAAGTTAATCCTTCAGAGGGGTTCAAATATAGTACTTATTGATACCCTCCAGTGAGAGGTAGTATCAACAGGAGTTGTCAAACTCTAATAAATCTATCAACTATATTCGCGTTCGCTTGGGTAAAATATCCCAAACGATTAGATTCATGAATTTTAGTTGATGGCAGATAGTTTACTCGTGCAACAACCAAAGAAAAAGACTTGTATTCGGTTTAAAGTAAAGCAAGTAGCATGTATCCCCTTCACAAGGTTTGTAAAGCATTTAAAAAGTGCGAGGCTATGAGAACTCACGGAAAAAGAGTGTGAGGCTATGGAACTCACATGGCCTTAGGGAAATCTTATTGATGTAAAAAGTGACTCGGAAAATAGACTGCCTTACTCACGTATCCTGATGGTATTGTAGGTGTGGATGTATGTCAAGCTCTAGTTGTTTTGTTCAGGTTTCTTAAGTAATCATTCTTAGGGTTTTTAGTGTTTTAGGTATAACATAACACCGTTCAGACCATCACAATTCAGAAGTATTAGGACTCCTCACATGAAGCTCCCTACTATTGTATTATGTTATCAACATAATACCGTTCGGGCCATCATAATTCAGAAGTTAATACTCCTCACATGTAGCTCCTTACTATTGAGTTATGTATTTACTTAGAGTTTAGTTATAACATAACACCGTTCGGGCCATCATAATTCAGAAATACATGCAATAATCGTTTGAGGAGACAGGGCACTTTAAATCGTAAACCCAGCGAACTCGTCAAAACAAAATATCCACATAATACTCCTCACATGAAGCTCCCTAATATTGTGTTATGCTTCTAGCTTTAATATTTTTACTTTATACCCTTATAGTTTAACATATTTATAAAATCTACCCTAAACTTATAATACTTATTGATTGGCCCTGAAACAGTCAACTAAAGTCAACCAAGTATTTGGTCAACAAAAGTCAAGCCATCTAGGGTCAATACTAACCAAGAGGAGTATAGAAATATTCCCGGGTCGTTATGTCCCGACGAGGTGTGAATGGTATACAAAACGGATTTGTGATCGGGTGATTTTGAATGGGAAAGGGGTTTGAATGATTACGCTAAGGAAATGAAAGGAAATACTTTAAACAAACTAAGAGAACAAGAACGTGAAAGCACATTACCTAGAAACGATTAAAACCTTAAGAACTAACGTTTAATTAAAAACTACGTTAATGTACAAAATAAAACGCGAGTTTAAAGAAATAAAAGACTCACGGATATGAAAATTACTTTTTAACAAACCTAATGATAAAAGAAAATTATTGGAAAAAGAAAAATATTTTTTTGACTTTTTATTTATTATTATTAATTAAAAACTATTTATTTATTAGTTATCTATTTAATTAATTTAAATTACAAAAGCTACTAGATAAACAGTAAAAATTACAAAATAATTTTTACAGACTACTAATAACTTATAAAACTTAGAAAAATTATAAAAACTTATCCTAGATTAAAATTTAATAGTAAAACTATTTTATTTATTATTTATAACTAAAACTATTTAAACTAAAATGATTTTTAATAAATACTAAATAAAAAGTACAAATTCTAGGAAAAATATTATAAGTATAAAATAGGTGCAGAAAACTATAAAAAATATAAAATGTTCAAAAAGCTTATCAATAAGCAGTTAAATAAGCTAATAAACCAAATAAGCTTAATAAACTAAAACTACTATATAAATAAAAAGTGCAAGATATAAACTGAAAAAGTCCATATGGCAGTTGGTGCGTGGTGTTGGTGTTGTGTATGTGAGCAAGAGGTCCCAGGTTCGATTCCCTCTAAACCCAATTTTTTACAACTCTCTTTATTATTATTTTTTTTTTCTTTTCCTCTTCCAAGCAACAACAAGAACAACAACAGTGCTAACAACAACAACTTTAGACAACAACAAGATCAACAACAGCAACAAATTTCAAGATTATTAACAAGAACAACAAGGCAGTAGCAGCAAACAAGGACACACAATGAGATAAATGCCAAATAAGCCAATAAGCACAATAAGCTAAACAAGCTTATACAACAGATAAATAACAAGAATAATAACAACAAACAATAAATTCAAACAACCAATAAGAAATCAACAATCTCAGATGGTAAACAAGTGCAGCAGCAGCAGTAGCCAAAGTGGCTACTTTGGAGCCCAAATAAGCACCACAAATAGCAGTTTAGAGGAAATCTAAAAGCCTACTCCTAAATTCTACCTAAAGGGGAGTTCAAAACAACAACAAACTCAGTAATTGGCCAAGACATGGCCAATTTATGGGCCAAAGAAGATTGTCCCAAAACTGGATACAGAATACTATTTTGTGCAAACAGTCGGCTTCCTAACCAAACTTAAGTGAGCAAATCTATTGCAAATTCCAAATTTCTTTTTGATATATGACAACAACCTGGCAAACATCTCAAAAAAACAAAAATCTTGTGCTATCACCCAGAAATGAACTTAATGCAACCATTTAGATTTTGCCCCATTTTCCTGAATGTGCATTTTTTGACTTTTAAAAATTCTTGCAATTTTGACTTTTGTGAAATTTTAGCCTTCCTAGATTCTTGAATATGATGTATTAGGCTGGAATGAAGCTAAATTAAACAACCCTAACTAGTATTGAACTGAATGAGAGCTTGTAAACTAGCTTGTAAAAAGGCTACTGAGGACAGATTACTCTAATCTTAAAAGGAGATTTAGAAATTAAAAAGCTACTAATAAGCTTCTATAAGCTAAAAAGAAAAAAAGGGAAAATGAACTAAGGCTTCTAAGGGAGATCCTAATAAGCTAAAAGGGACATAAAATAAGCAGTTGGGACAAATTACAAGTAGTAAATAAGCAAATCCTAACTAAGGGGTGCAGTGGCCAAAGAAGGTACTTGCATACCAAATATAAGCTAACAAATGAGCTTCCAAATCTACAACAAGCTTAAATAATTAAAGTTCACACAACAAACAACTAGTAGAACTAAAATTATCCAATAAAATCTATTAAAGCTAACCTAAAAATGGGATTAACAAGGGATCGTTGGGCTGGTTTAGTGACTGTGGCAGTGAATATGGGTTAAATGTGGACTATTGACCCACAAAAGACAGAGGTTATGAATTAAGTGAAATCAATCTTGAACTAACATGAAACAAGGCTAGCAACAATAAGGCACCTAAATCTAAACCTAATGAGTTTACTGATGTGGGACAGTGATCAAAAGGAATAGCCTGAAAATCCTACTCCATTACTAATGAACTATTATAAAGCTAAATGTTATTTTCCAAAGTGTTGGGAATTCTGCTGAGTGTGAATTCCACTGATGGTTACTGCTGAAGGGAATCTGCTGAAGACCAGATTCTGCAGATGAAGTATTACTGCTGAAGACATAGTTCAGCATGTTTAGTTTCTGCGGACTGAGTAAAACCGCGTATTATGTAATGTAGTTAGGATATGCATGAGTTATATTAGGAAAAGATAATGCATATTATTTAAAGTTTATAGAAGATACGTTTCTTGTGAAACGGTTTAGGTTAGCGTTCCTTGTCTATAAAAGGAACACAAGTTTATGTTTGATGTAACGAACGAGTTTACAAGTTTTCAATATATAATCCATAGAGGATTAAGTGTTCTTAGTATTTATTGTTTATGCTTGTATTTGTTTTCCGCATTAGAGTACAAGCTTTGGAGATTCTCTATTAGAGTGTTTGTGATTACATAGACACTGCTAACGATCAACGAGAGCTACAAGATCTATCAAGGTTAAATAGATTCAACAAGTGGTATCAGAGCCTCGGGAGAGTCTCTTTGATACTAAGAAATTCATTCTTTAAACAACTCCTCAACAACACAACTTTACATCATGTCTGGATCTGATGCTAAGTCAGATACAACACACAATCAAAACACAACATCCCTACATCACCTCACTCTCTCAAACAGCAATGCAAAATTCCCTTACCTTAAGAAAGAAGAGTATGAACTCTGGGCAATGCAGATGCATAACTGGATTACCAACATTGACCATAATCTTTGGAAGGTGGTCCTTAAAGGTAATAGTCCAAAGAGAACTGGTACTGATGCAGATTGTAGAATATACTATCTTGATCCTACATCTACTGAAGAGGTTCTTGCTCTTCAGACGGAAAATAAAGTAAGAACTATACTTCTTCAAGCTATACCTCCAGACCACTTGGGTGACTTTCACTTCATGTCTGATGCAAAGGATCTCTGGATGGCAATTAAAGCTAGATTTGGTGGGAATGATGAGTCAAGAAGGATGAGGAAGTCAATGCTGAAGCAGCAGTTTCAAGAGTTTCAGATCACTGAGGAAGAAGGTATCCACAAGGGTTATGACAAATTTCACAAGATTCTGAGTCAATTGAATCAGCTGAAGGCAAGGCCAGACAATGAAGATTGCAATGCTAAATTCTTAAGATCCTTGCCTCCATCATGGCTTCAAGTAAGTATTGCACTCAAAGCCAAGGGTGGATTGGATATGATGAGTTTTGATGATTTATACAACAAGCTCAAAACTCTTGAACCAGATGTCAAAAGTCATATTTGTTCAACTACTCCAAATTACTCAGCTTTTGTTGGTTCTACATCCAATATAATGCCTCCTAGTTCAAGTCTAATTTCATCTGCATCATCTTCATACACACCAACCAAATCACATTCTTCTGGTAGTGTGTTGAAAGATGTACTTCACTCCTTTGTTGCTGATTGTGAATCTCAGTAGCAACTCTCCTATGAGGACTTTGAACAGGTGGATCCATTGGATATGGAAGAGATGAACTTGAAGTGGCAGGTGGCTATGCTTTCATTAAGCATCAAGAGATTTGAGAAAAAGGCTGGGAGGAAGTTTGGTTTCAATGGCAGGGATTCAGCTAGGTTTGACAGAAGGAAGATCAAGTGTTACACTTGTGGTCAAATGGGTCACTTCTCTAGAGAATGCAAGGATAGGAAATCTACTGATGAGGTTAGGTATTCTAACTATCAGCAGAAACAAGGGGAAGTTGATACTGCCAAAACTGGATATCCCACAGCCTTGATCACTTTGGATGATCATGTTGACTGGAAGGCTCATGAGAGAAGTAATGGTGATAGTGATCAGAGTGGACTTCTGGCAAGCTGTACTTCAGAGGATTCTCATGATCAATTTGCTCTTATGGGCAT